>VXBT01012514.1:544048-611974 GCA_013400235.1 Oriolus oriolus
TTTTTTTTTTTTTGCTTTGTTCTGTTTGGTTTTTTCCCTATGCATAGTTTGGGATATAATATGGGGTACTGAAGGGACAGTTATTAATCTGTTTAGAAGTAAATTAATTTGACATGAAGTGCCTTTGTTTAGAAAAGCACAATTGTATTGCCTTGCATGCTGTGGGCATGCAAGGCAATACATTAAAGTCTTTGAAAATTTATTCCTTTGACAAGATTTAATTAAAGTCAGTTCTACATATGCTTGAATGTTTTACATTTTACATTAGCGTTATTATTAGTGGCTGCAAGTTTTGTCATGTAATTGCTTTGATGATCTTATAAACAGGAGGCTATGACTTCCCATCATAAGCCAGAAGGAGGAGGAGGTAAAGATCTGATTAGATGACACAGAGGAAGCTTTATGTCTTGAAAACATCATCTTAGAACCTAACAAACTTTGGAAAATAAGAAAACCTATTTGTTGCTGCAGCAAAGAAAGACAGCAGGATGCATCATAGGGGCATCACCAGCAGAGATAAAGGCATTATCTCACTCTATTCAGCGCTTGTCATGCCACACCTGAACACACTATGTTCAGTTTTGGTCCCCCCTGAACAAAATTGATGTGAACAGAATGGAGAGGGTCCAGAGATGATCAAAGGACTGGGACGCCTGATGTATGAGGAAAGGCTGAGAGATCTGGGGCTGCTCACCCCTGAAGGAAGAAGACTTAGAGAAGGCCCTGGCACCATGTTCCAGTATTTAAAAGGTGGCTACAAAGAAGATGGAGACTTCCCTTTTTAGAAGGAGTAACATGGAAAAGAGTAGGGGTAATGAGTACAGGTTAATTCTGGGGAGAATCTGATTGGACACAAGCGAAAAAGTTTTCACAGAGAGAACAATCAACTCTTCTAATAATCTCTCCAGGGAAGTGGTGGATTCCCTGATATTGGACACCTTTAAGATTTAGCTGGACAGGGTGCTGGGCTATCTTGTCTAGACCATGCTTTTACCAAGAAAGGTTGGACCAAATGATCCTTGAGATCATGTTCCAACCTGGTATTCTGTGACTCTTTTGAATGAACATGAAATCAATACTTTGTTTGATGCTTTTATCTTTTTGAAAATGGAAATATACAGATATATATTTTTAATGAGTGTCAGCTGTTAAAAGCATGTAGTTTTAAATATCTGTGAAAATTTACCCAGTGATATTCCTAAATATCCACTCTACTTTGGTAAGGACCACACCAGAATATGACTTCATAACAGAATTTAAACATGATTATTTCTATATCATGGTGTAGTAAAAGGTTACTGATTAAATTCAGGGCTAAGTGAATAATTTGTGATGAAGGTTAATGAATCTTTCCAACAGGGGAGCTTCAGCCATAACTTAACATCCCTCAGAGCCATTGTTCTGAAATGTGACTGTTGGGCCTCTTTTTAATGTTTTTATCTGGGTCATCCTCCCAGCTGCTGCTGCTTCTGCCCGGACCCCCAGCACTGCTATGTGCTGACATCCAGCCTCCCCTGGAGCGATGTCCACTGCTCCCTGTTCCCTTGCAGAACTGACCTGGGCCTGACCCCTGGCAAAGCTGGCTGTGGCCTCAGTGTAGTACACTCCCCTGAGAAGTCTCACAGCCCAACTCTCAGTGCTTCCTCTATTTTCCCATCGATTAGGTTACTTTCCATTCTCCCACTCAAACTTCATCCACAGCACTTTCAGTCTATGTTTGGGGAGGATGAACACTTTTCTGCAAGCACTCTATGTGTACACCTCCTCTGCAGCCCTGTTTCCAGCAATTCCCCTGACTCCTGCAGCTTCTTGCAGCCTTGCTCCAAAACTGTTTTCTCCTAACCAGAAAACTTGAGCTGGTTACACCAGAAAAAGAGAAATAACATTTTTGATGTCTTCTCGTCTCACCATGGCAGGTGAGATGGAGGAGACGGTGATTAATTGGAGCTGCTTTAGTCCCTACTCACATCCTCGTCCCAGTGTCTGTTATCTTTAGTTAAATAATGGGCTCTTCCTATGGAAGTCACAGTGTAGACATCTTCCAGAACAGAGCAATCCAGTGAGAGAGATTTGACGTAGAAAACAGCATAGGTGAACGTTGGATGGAGCATTCTTGGGGTTTCTTACATTTTGGAGCAGAATCACTGCCCAATTCAAGACCTTAGACCATCTTTTCATAAGCAAATTTCTATCTAAAGGCCAGATGTCATAGCTTAGAAGAATGAGAAGGATTGTTTGAACTACACAGAGTCCAGACTGGGGAGTGATTTTTTCAGGTATACTACATTCCCTTTCCTATGTTTTAAAAATTAAGAGCTCTGGAGTTTGACATGAGCATTTGAAATAATTATCTGTGTAATGAGCATATAAGGGTGAACAAGGTAACTTATGTTTATCAGCCTGCAGTATAAACAGAAAGTTTATGCCAGAATGAAAGCATCCCAGAAAAGTAAAATCTAAAGAGAATTTTTTTTTTCCATTTCCATTAATGACTAAACAAATTCAAACTTTCTGGTTGGTGGAAGAATCCCGATTTAAAGGTAACTCCTATTTTAAAAATGTCTTCAATATTTATCAGCATGAAATATTACTTGCTTTGTTAAGTTATATGCCTATAATATAAGGTGTTTCTGATCTATGGATATTTGTTCATATAAAACTATGTCTTATTAAGTGTATCTACAGGGGTTACAGAAATATCAAGAATACTTTTTTCTCGATGTCACAGTCCAACATTCCATTTCACATTTCTAAATCCCAAACGCACTTGAGAAAATAATAGGGGTTATTTTTCTTCCCTTTATACCTTCAGAAAATAAACTTCAGTGAATCTTGCACAGATTTCACAAACTGTCAAGGCAAAGCTAAGATGAGAATCCAGCTTTCCACTCCAGTGATCTATACCTTGACCATGGCTCCTTGTTTTCAAAGGCATGTAGACTGGACAAATTGGATGAAATCTTACATTCCTTGCAAAGTCAATATCTGCACTGAAACGACTAAGGCAGAGGAAGAAGGGAGAAATGGAGGCTTGGAGTTGAACAGAAATTGTAGGGTGGAAGTTATTAATTTTAATTTGAGGTTCTTTCCTTGTTTAAAGGTTAACAGCTGTAAAGTGTTAATGGGTAGTTGTTAAAAAGAAAAATTTCTGACTACCCTGTGTATTTTGAGAGACAAATTCAAGCTTATGCAGAAGCCAAACCATAACTCCTCCGCTAAACATCAACTTAAATAAATTAATCAGGATGTAACAAAAGAAATAACAATGAAATTATACTTAACTTATAGCTGAAGTGAAGGTGACCTTTCCTGTTAGCATGATTGTTATTTTGAAGGACAATTTGCTACATCTGAGAAAAGGTTCACATCCATTAGTTCCTGGAAAAACAGGCTCTTTGAAGAATGATTCATCAGTTTTTCTGTGGCACTGTCTGATTTGAAAGTGTAGTAAAAATATTCCTGAATTATAGCTTTGTATCTTACATTGTTTATATTCAAAACCAAAAATTGTATATATTAAATTATATTTTAAGAAGTTGTAATTATTAATATATTTGAGCATTTGAAGAACATTTACTGTTGTTTGACACTGAGAAACAAGGGACTTGATTTGTCAGAACTATGACTAATTTTAGTAAGAATATGGATCTCTAAATTTGATACCAGTGCAGCCAGAAGGAAAGCAAAGAATTGTAATAAATTTTCAAACTAAAAAATAAAGTTGGATGCTCCAGTACAATCACTTTAGCAGCCCTTCACTGGACTCTCTCCAGTCTGTCAAGGAGACAGACAAGACTCTCTTGTACTGGGGAGCCCATATCTGAGCACAGCATTCCAGGTCTCACATCATTAGTGCTGAGTAGAGGCAGGAGCGTGTCTTTCTCACTGTGAGCTCCAATCTCTACATAACAGTTAATATGCTCTCACAAAATCCTAATTTTATAATCTTGAAATGTATTTATTTGCCCCTCTGTTGTGAAGAAGTGTATGGTACAATTTGACATGTATCTAATTCAGGACTGAGCCAAAGATAGAAAGTTAGTATTTTCTGTGAGACAGTCTGCTGGTTCTGGGCTCTGCCACTGTCACAACGGTTTCATCTGTGTGACACTGACATCTCACTCAGACACTGCTGGGGATAACTTTTAGGTTGCTTCTTCTCGGCACTGTAATCCTCACATGAATTGAACTGTTTGGTTTCCTGAACAACAGATAGGAAGAAAATTTACTTGGGTTCCATGAAAAACAGCAGACTGAGCAGGCAGCCTGCTGAGGATGAAGATGACTCCCGAATCTTACTCCTTTTTACATTGAGATGCTTCATTCATTGCTTACTTCCAGCTTCTTTCTAGGCCTGAACTGCTGCCTGATGTTGTCTTTTTCAAAATGTTTTGGAGAATCAGCCTATGCTAAGAAAAGCAATTAAGAAAATGCATTTTTGGGAGGGGCAAAGATATTGTACTGCTTGGTTTTTGTGTATGCAAACAGATGGAAGACATTCCTGGTCTTGCTGAAGAAGCAGGAGCAGTGTGAGTGACATGACAAGCAGGGATATTATTCATGTTGGTATTGGCAGTGTCCTGCTGGACCCTGAGGTAGCATGTTTAAATCAGTTCTGGCTCTGCACTGTCTTCATGGGAGCCATCTACAAATTATGTGTCTGTCTAAACTTGTCCAGATGGAACGGCTCTGCGCCGAGGAAAAAAATCACCTCTGGAGAGCAATCATCCCTCCAGTGACAAGGCAACATAGATGACTAGCTTAATTTAGACCTTAATTAACAATCTTGCCAGGTTCTGTTTCCCACTGGGAAAAGCACCAAATATATTTACAGTCCAGTTTAGTCAAACACAGCACATATTTAAAGTGATGTTTATTCAGACTCTTAAGCACACAAGTCACACAATATAATGAATTCTATAAAAGTATTTGAAGCTAAGCAAATGCTTAAAGATGCTTTTGAAGAGAGGCTCAGGCAGGAACCATATGAAATTCAGCTCACTGCTTTCCTAGCCTTGTATAAAAAAAAGGGTTGAACATACATAAAGTTTTGTCAGGGATCTTGGTATATTTCATCTATCATTACACAGTGTGCAGGGTTTCAAGTTTTCAAGGGCAACATTTTTTTAATATAATTTTTTATGCTTGTTTATTTTTTGCAAACAGTATAATCAATAACAGCTGTTAAATACCTATTCAAATTCCTCTTCATGTATTCAGACTGAACATGTATTCAGACTTTAACAGAGTGCTGCTTCATGTTCTCTTTTTAAGGTGAAGTCACTTCAAACAGTTTAAAATCAGGAACTCTTGGTTTTTGACTGTTTTTTCATTGACCTATAGTTTATCTGAAAATGGAATCATCTTGAAATTAGATGCTGGCATTGAATAAGGTAACCTTGCTTCTGCTAATTCTGTCCTTTCTTCACATTAGATGCTGCCAGCAATTATTTTACATATAGTTACATACAGTTATATATAGTTACATGTAGTTATATACTATTATCCTCACAACCCATCTTCCTCCTTGCTACTCAAGTGAATTAACTTATATATATATATATCAACTGAATATATTTCTATAAATGCCAATTCAGAATTACTTAGCTCAAGACTGCTCATGAGCCAAACTTATTTAATGAATCAATAATTTAGGTTTCTTTTTAATATAATAATTTGGTCTATTTTTGAGTGGAGGAGATTAAAGGAAAAAATAATATTTTTTTTGGCTGCCAGGAATAGTTTTGCTGTCAGTATAGAAGCCTAATCTAAACTAACAAAGTTCTATACTTATTTGGCTTAGATCTGAGCCAAAGTAATGCTTTCCTGATTCCTGATCTCAGTCTGCCCTACACAGAAAATGCCAGAAGTTCCAGAAGATATGCTATGAGTCTTTGATAATTTTGAATGAAAAGGTTTGCTCACACTTAACAATGTTTCCAATTTTATCAGTCTAAAACAGACCTCTTAAATTAGAGCAACAGATAGAAAATGGTGGAAAACATAGTTTTGTTTTTTTAAAGAAAATTCATGCATCACTTCAGTGTGTAAAACTTCAACATTTGGAAACCCTTAGTTTTCACAGTTTAAAAAAAAACTAAATGCAAAGACGATGTTATCACAGTAAGTCATTGCATTTTCCAGTTGTTTCACAGGTAACAGTGGGGTGGTACCCTGAAATAAAATAGGATGGTGGTAGTGGTAAAGATTATTAATCTGTGTCTATGGTAAATGCGGTAAACTTAGCCCATGAAGGAGGCATGACTCCATCCTCTGGGAGACACTCTCTAAAGGCAAGTTATTTCAGGCAGTGGGAAGTGAAGCAGAGTTTGCATCTAATTCACCTTTCTGTGGTATCAGACTTGTCCCATATGCAGATGCTTACAGAAAAAGCATCCTTATAAAGATAGAGTACTCATTAATCTGAAAGTAGCTCTCAAAGTGAACTTTTGCTTTTGCATCTTTAGTAGGTGTGAGAAAGAAACAAGCCTGACACTGCAGGAAATTCCTGGGAAGCACAGAAGAAAATAGATTACACACTATCTGAGAGCAGGAAAGGCATCCTGTTTCTTCTAAGCCTGCAAACCTTGAGGAAATGAACAAACTGTCGGGCTGGCGGATTTATTACAGGTCTGCAACCGGGCTGTGTGCGGAGGACTGAACAGAGGTTCGCACACTGAGTGTGTAAGTAGCTTAGCTCTGCAATAAAGTGATTCATTTTGCTCTCAGCTTCTGGGTCTCGCCGTCATATGCCACAAGCAGGCAATAGTTAAGCCAGGAATGGAAATGGTAAAGGCACAAAATAGTTTCTTAAAGAGGAGAAGAAGACTTCCTGGGGTTTGCCCTGCTTTGTTATATTGCAGTATCATGCACAAGCTGAGGGAATGAGAAATAAGCTTTTGTGAGGGGAAAGTAAGAAAAAGTACATCTTGTTATTTACAATCACATAAAGAGTGTGGTCTCCTTTCCACTGGAGAAAGGGTAAAGGACAACACAGTAACCAATTTAATCAATCTGCCACAATTAAGAAAAAGTTTATTTTGATCTGAGAAAGAGCACGCAGGAAGAAGGAGAGGAAAAAGATAATTAAGATACAAAGATGGAAACCAGAATTTTTAGAGTTTTATAATTTTGTTATTTTGTCAAATCACAACAGCCCACTTCCAGAGCAGGCTGGTTTGCACCTGATTGTTGAAGTTTTACTGAAGGCATCAGGAGATGAAGGTATGTCCTATCATGATAAAAACCAAATGTAGTCACCCCTCTGAACTAGCAGCTGGAGGTTAGGCCTAGTAGAATCTAAGTCTTAAAATGAAAAGAGATGACCCTTTTGAGGCAACTCAATTTTACTCGGGGGCTGACATGCACAGAATATTTAAGTTGCTCATAGTTATTGAGCTGGCAACCTTACCTCCCTGTGTTACTGGTCTTTGGGTGCCTTTTACCATGCCTCAAATTACTTTGGAAGCAGAATGCAGACAGGAATACAGAGCAGCTATTTATGTGGTCACATGAAAAAGGGGGGTTTCTTCAACCCTTAGTGTGGGGAGACGGACCCGACCATTAGTGTTTGATTTGTCTGCCAGCATCCCAGGAAAACTGAGATCCCTGTGGCTGACCAGTCTGTCAGTGTCCCATTAGGAGGACCCTTCACTGAACAGCCCTGCTGGATCAAGGGGTGGTTTGACTTACTTGTTCAGGGAAATATGGCAACAACATAAGGGAGACTCCTCAGCAGATCTTGCTCTTCATTTGGGTATGTCCCCTGCTGCCAGTGCCTGCTAGCACCTGTGAAGGACTCACACCAACAGTTTATGATACAACACTATTAATATAAAATTGTGCCAGGCTGAGTCTTGAGGACTGTTGGTGACAGTGTCTGTGTGCTGATTGCTTTTACTGGGGATTAGAGCTTGTCTGTGTGTTGCTTTGAATATGTTTTTGCAGCCAGAGTGTGGTTCTTACTCAGTAGGTGTCCCTACAAGGGAGAAGACGGGTTCAGCCCCTTGACTGATCCCGACAGCTGTGATGGAGGCTTCCCTAACTTTTCTCCATTCTCAGCTTACTATATCTTTGTGTTTATCTGGAGCCTATGTGACTCTAGTAATGCATATCTTTGTTACTGATTGGTGTAAAATTCCTCTGCTTTGCTTTGAAAGATAGAGTCAATATAATCTAGAGCACAGCCCAGTGAGGGGTGGTCATACCTCGGAGGTTGAACTTTTGGGTTGGAGGGGTTTGTTAATATTACAATTAGGCTATAATGAACCAAGTTCATCTGAGGAGAGTGATTTCACTGCAGTTGTTGGCTCAACAGCAGGACATCTTCTCCTCTCTCCCCTGGCTCACAGGTGCTATGTGGTTTTTCAGCTGCAAAATACCATTGAGTTCCCCTCCCTGCAAGGATTTCAGCAGACTCTGGTCGTAGTGTCTCCACTCTGCTCCACCCTCAGTTCCATCCCCCTTAACAGGTGCTGTGGCTGCAGGTTTTGGGTGTGGGTAATTATCCTGGAATAGGCTGCACATGGCAACTGCATTCCATCCAGGGAGCAGCAACTGTAATTTATCCTATAACTTCCATGTGTTGTAACTTCTGTTAGGATGTGAATGTAAATTCTCAGTTTCCTCTAATTTTACCCCAGCCATCTTTCCATAATGTGCTAATATGGGCAGCATGTCTGGGACTTGTGATGTACCAGACTGAGCAGGAATATGCTTGTAGCCCAAAGCACCCAGAAGATCATTTCTGGTCTGCCAGTCACCAGCCTTGTGGGGAGAGGTGGGTCTGCTTTGCTCCTTGGAACAGACTGGTTGATAATACGTGGCTGTCCATTGTTTTCTGCCTCTTTAATTCCCCCTGGAATTTATCCCTCTTCACATCAGTATTTTTTGTACTTGGATTCTAAAACAGCTTTTACTACCCCAGCAATTACCTTCCATGTTTCCTCTTAGCCTGTCTCTCAGAGTTCAGTTCACACACTTTCTCACACCTTTGTAACAAATTTTTCTTGGTAAGGCTGAGCCAGTGCCATGCAGCTGTACTGCACCAGTGCCACCTCATGGCACCTCTTCTGCTGGGCTGAGGGCCACCAGCTCTTCCTCCAGGGCATACCCAGCTGCTGATCAGCTGAGGGCTCTTCAGGCACCACTGACTGTATTGACAAGGTATTCATCAACTGTAATGGGTGCTTAGACACTTTGGCTATATATAAATCCCCCAGGTAGATATCCTGACCTTGGACTGAATCTTTGTCTATTTAATCTCTTTCTATCCTGTTTTTTACCCACTGCCCTGTCCCAGAGGTCTGATTATAGTCTCATATATGCTGTTACTTTCTGGTACTCTTTAGCACAGTGATAAGATTATTTATGTAGAATTCATTGCCACCATAATGGCAGCATTACAAAGAGGGTCATTATGCACCATGCTTGTCTCCATTAATTATGGAATTTTATTGCTGGTGAATTTTCTGTTAAGGGCTTTCTAAGGAAATGCTAAAAAAAAGTTTTCTCTGTTGAAAAATAATAACTTTTAATTTTTTCTTTTGCTAGAATAAGGCAATTCTCTTTTTCAGGTGGGACACTTTCTTGTATCTCTCCAGTTCCCCTCCAGATTTTCCAACTGTTTCTACCAAGGTTTCATGAACATAGTACTTATACCTGCTCAGGTATTAATTTGCACTTTCTATACCTTCCTAAAGGAAGCAGTTGACACATTTTACCATTTAAATATATTTAAATTTTTTTTAAACTTAATTCTATTGTGATCAGAGAAGGTCTCCAATGACCCAAGAGGATGTCTGGGAATGACCAGCATTTCTTCACCATGGGCAAATTTGCCTGGATAATGTAATTGATTTCTGATGAAATGCTTTTGATGTAATCTTCTATGGCATCCTTACATCCAAATTAATGAGATATAGTTCGGGTGTAAAGTAAGCAGGAGACTGGCGGGTGAGTAGAGGAGAGGACCCAGACAATGAAACTTCAGGTGCCAAGTACTCCCCGACTTTGGGGACTTCGGTTGTGATGATCTCTCATCTGACCCAGGGGCTGTATGCCTTAACGACAGGTCAGAGTCAGAGTCCGCTTTCCTGAAATGCACATTCCAGTTTTGTTGTTTTGTTTCATCTGGGAAGGCTGAAACTTGCCTGAACAGTCTGTTGAGAGAATTTGGAGATTAGCTTGGTAAAATTCACTTCTGATCTGAGCTAAAAGAATATGTGGAGTTGTGTCACAGAAACTGGAGAATTTTCTCCTAAGAGTGATTTTTTCTGAAGACAAGTCTTCGTAGTTGCATGTGTCAACAATCTGGTTCAACAAAACATACAGAAATTCTAGTCTTCTTTCTCATCCACTGGTCCTTTCTCTCCAGAGGTTTGGTATCTTTAACTCAGGAGTTTTTGTGACTGTAAAGTTCAGGGTTTGTTTTGGTTTGTTTTCCAAAGATAGCACAAATCTGTTTAGTTACTTGGAGTCACATCACTAGAAACAGCTTGCACTGATTGAATGCAACTTCTCTGGGAAGGTATCGTGGGACTGATACGATAAAAAAAATTGTAAGAATTGTTTAACTTTGCAGCTCAGGACACAGGCATCTGTAGACACCTTTGGTTTCTCATGAGACTTCTGTGAAAAGAAAACAACCTCAAGAGCCACTGAGAAGAAGGCAGAAAGAACTTTAATAGCACAAGTTGCAGTTGGTCAGTTAGAAAAGTGCTGCATGCAGCACTTGATTTTAAAGCACTTTGAAATAGAGTAACGTCTCATAGATAGCATTCCAGTTCCTCTATAGAAAGATACTTAATAGTGATAAAAAGAGCTAGAAACTTTATACTTGTGATTTTTATTTTGTGAAATACTTGTGTCTTTCTTTACACCAAACAGTATATTTCTCGCTGAAATGTTCCAGTGTTTTATTTTATACTTTGCTGATCTGCTGTTTCTACATAAGCAGTGTCCTTCAGTCCTTCAAATCTCTTCTCTTGGGGGAAGTGGCTGAGAAGGGAAGATAAGGGAGGGGACATAATCTTTCCTGGAAAAAATAAAAAATAGTAAAGAAAATTATCTCTACTTCAAATATTACTGATGAATGAAAGTTGAGATATTATCTGTAAATCTTTTCTCTGTATTTGAAGAAAAGTAGCATCTGCTTGTACACATCTTAGGGAAGAGAAACATTATCCTGTATAGACAATCTAAGATGTCGTTAACTGTGCAGAGATTCAGTAATTGTGGGTTTTCTTAAAATTAGCCAATTAATTTATGTGCAAAAACTCTTCCTCAAATAAACGACAAGCAACCAATCTTGCCATTGTTCAGCAGGTGAATATAATCAGTGTTAAAAATTGAGAGAAAGACAGAGGACAGTTTTCAGGTAAGTATTAAATCTGGGATTGGTGTTAAACAGAGCCTTTTTAACCCCTCTTATCACTCTTAGTATTTGATGAGGTCTTCCTGATTTTGTCTTTCAGTCCTGGAAACTATTTTTTACACACAAAAATTCTTAACCTATTCACTTTCTTTAACATTGAGAAATATTGCCAAGAATTATCTGAAAGTTCAAAGAAGTAATGAATGAAAGTTCAAACAATTCCCCTGTAGCTTTTTTGATGCCTATAAAACTCATGATTTATCAAAGACGCAGAATTTTTCATTTTAGAAGACAGACTGGTTCTTCTTGTTACACAGGGTTCGTTCAGACAGCTTTCTACTTTAAATGATTATTTTAGTCTATGCTCCTTATATCCACTAACATGTAATTCACAGATCAGCTACATTCCCTCACTTTTAAAACTGGTTTTCTTTAAGTTAAAATACTGGCTCTAGTTTTAGTTTTAATTGTCAGCTATCACGACATTCACAAGCACTTTTGGGGTTTATACCTCTACTCTCTCTAAACTTTGAAAATTAGATGATTTTTAGCTTGTTACTACTTTTTGGTTTACACAAGTGCTCCAACAGTTGATTCCTGCTTGGACCTAAAACTCCCATTTGAGGGATGAGAATTCTACTTTATGAAAATGAGGCACTTTCAGAAAATGTTATTAGGTTTACTGTTATAATCAGCACTGATGATGGTGATGATAGGAATTATAGTAATTAATATTTCTTTTATTTATATGCTCTAGTGGGACCTTAAAAAGATTAAAATACTAAATGATTTACATATTTCTTCTTATTATTGGCCAGGTTACCTCTCTGATCACTGAGAGAATTTTCACCAAAAAGTGAAGGGGGGAGTTGCTGAGTTATTTTTATTACAAACACTGGATAGCACTGCATAGCACTGTATAAGAAAAGTGTTAAGTGAAAATAAAAGAAATATAGAAATTTCTTTCTTCCAAAGGAAATGGAAAGGCACAAACCATATTACAGGAAATATCACAGGAAATGCTTTCTGGATATCTGAGAGCAGACTGAGGATCTTTCAGTCTGATTCACTGCCTAGAAAACTATCAATGACTGCACTTCTGAGCCTGTATGTTTCTTTGATAATCATTATAAGACTATAATAATATTTTCTTGGTAAATAAATGTTGTGTTTTCTCACAAATAAATGAAGCAACAAATTGAAATTGTTGGGATGAAATCTTTAGATTTATATTTTTCTTAGAGTGTGCAGTACTGTACCTTGAAATTTATAGAATTAAGAGGATTTTTAATTATGGAAAAAACATTTTTTAATTTTATGAGGATTTTATTCCCAATTGAAACCATGTAAGGCAGGATTATTTTTCATAAAAATGTAATATGAAAACACTCCACGCTGAAGAAGACTAAGCAGGTTAATTGTCTGAGAATTTTACGAACAGTGATGTGTAGGTATTTTTTTGAGCAACTAATCATAAATGATGTGGAGTTAATTCAGCTGCAGCCTATAATTGTGGGAAGCAGGAGTTTGATAACACTATAACAAGAAAAAAAGAAACATCAGGACATACCAGTTACGTAATCTCCCTCAAATGTCCTCTTGAGAAGTTATTTAAAATAGAGACAAATTGTTTCCCGTATGATAAAACAACAGATTTAGAAAAAAATAGGGAAAAAAATAATGGATATGTGAAACACAAGTCAATGAAAAACAGTTGTCTTGTGGCACTGCTTGTTGGGTAAAATATCTCCATACTCACGGAAGAGTGTAGGGAACGAGGTATGCTGCCTTAGCCAGAGTTTGGAGCACCGCCCAGCACTTACTGAAAATGATGATCCATCATTGTCCAACACCATCCAGTAGAGGCATTCTCTGAGTTATTGCAGTGCTAGTGGCCTCTGTTGGGAACTCTGTGCAGGAATTCTGGCTTTGAGTCACTATAAGCAGCACAAGCTCCTAAACGGAAATGAAGCCCTCATTGCTGAAGGGTTGGCTTTCTAGTCCACTGATCTGTTATTGGAGAAAGATAAAAACCCTCAACCACTTTATTTCCTGTTTAATTTAATTTAATTCATTATTTTTCCCCCGGTTGCCCCACCATTCATGATCCTCAGCTGCTGTTTTTGTGCTTTCTCAGCACAGTGGAGGTGAGACTGATTCAGGTGACTGATTCCACCTATTCTGTATCACAGGGATATATTCACATTATGCAGGGAGGACATTACTGTTTCATTACAATGTGTCATTTTTTTCTTTATATATTCTGCATCATTAACTGAACCACTGTTCTGTAAAAGTCTTTGGAATAGGTCTTCTCTGAGGTTTAGATGTACATTCTCTCAGCAGTCTCCACCATGCTCAATTCATTTAAAAAAAAGTTAATTCTCTTTTCCCTCATCCTAATGTATTTAATATGACTGGAAGTTGGAGCTGGAAGTTTAAGATGGTCTTTTGTCTTTGCTTATCAGCACATAACAAATCTCTGTAACTGCAGCAATGCTTCTGGTGAATCATTTGTCACCTCGTCATCTTCATGGATTGTGTCACCCTCTACCTCCTGGGTTACGAGTAGTGATGCACATACTGGGTCTGTGGGGTGGCCGAGACACCGCCTCTGTCCCGCTGATGGCAGTCAAGGTGGAATAAAGTCCATTTCACTGCATCTATTTTGGTACTACATCAGCAGAAATCAGATCAAGCTTTTCTCAATCAATACTTGCTTTTCTCAATCAAAATCAGGAATCTGATTCCAAAGTAAATAATGTAATGTTGTTCACATTTTAGTACAAATTGACTTTAACTCCCACAATCCTTAGGAGTACTGCTCTGTTCAAAATTAAATATATTCAGAAACATTCTTGAACTTGGGTTCAAATCTGTGATCTTCCTAATATATTCCTGTAGAGATAAATGGATTTTGATTGAGGTAGAGAAGTGGGAAGTATATAAAGTTTCTATAAACAAAAACAAACTAAAATGGGCACCGTTCATTATCGGAGACCTTAACCACAGTTTCTGTGTTTGATCCAAAGTCTCATTTTAGAAGCATAACAAGATGTAGTAGCTGGAATTCCTATCCAGAGTTTAATAACCTGATCACTAAGTTTAAAAAATTATACTGTTTGTGTGTTACTGGTGTCTTTGCACCATTTTTATGGATTGAGGAAAGGCACCTCTGTTCAGGTTCTTTAGCTCAATGGTATAGACCCCCTTTTCCCTGGGAACAGGGGACATAGATTTGAATTTCCCAAAGCTGATTAACAGATTACCCACAAAAATAGGTACCTCTCTATATTGGTTTTGAATGGTTACAAGGTGCTGTGCTAATTGAAGAATTTAGTGGTGTTTGTGTGATTTTCTACACTCCCAGTACACTTGCAGAGGCGCAGGATCTCTGCATTCTCTCTAGATTACAACAAAGTTTAGAAGGGAGAAGTATGTGTAAAATGTTGGCCTGAGAATCATCACAACATAGGAGAGAATATCAATTTTAAAGTCTCTCTCCTGTATTTTAATAGGCACAGGAAACAGGATTTTTTCCTATCCCATTCTTATGTTTCTGTTTCTTATCTATTTCTTTTTCATCTTGGCTGAAACCACAGTCAGGGTTGTAGTTCTAGCAGTGAACCATAGCTTCCAGGATCAGTGATCTGAAAAATTGCTAAAAAAAAAAAAAGAAACTTATGTATATGAACTGAAAGATATTCTTATGTTGTAAAGATGAGGGGTAGAGGGGTGAAGGAAGAGGAAAGAAAAGTGTTATATATGGGACTGAAGAAAACCTGTAACAAATACAGGAGACTTGGCAATTTTAGATTGAGTGTTACTGCCAAGCATTGTGACTGCAAAGTTATTTTAAAGATTTCTGCATTTTCTACAGTAAGCAGTACAACAAAAAAATGTTTAAAGGAATTATTTCTGAATATTCCAACATTCTGTCAATGACGGTAAATAAAGAACCACTCTGCATAAGACAGAAAATCTTATACTATTTGGAACTGATTTAATGGTCTATAATTAAGTGTAAAATTGAAAAAGAGAAAAATGTAGTGAAGAGAAAAATTTCATAGCTAGGTTTTTCAGTTGCCAAATGCTTCAGAAGGCTGCAATTTCACAGCAGGGCTGGTTCCAGGAGTGGAAATTGGACATAAATAATTCCAGACAGTGTAAATGTAAATTTTAAAAAAAATTAATTAAGAAGCACATTTTTTCCTAATGCATTCTCTATTACTAATTATAAACTAATCATCAAGCTATGGTTTAGAAATCAACTTATTAAAAAAATCTCTAACTAATTGACTTCAATTGTAAATCTGTGTCTAAGTATTTCAAACAGTTGGCCAGTTCTGGTGTATTATTTCATGATAATTGCACATAAAATGGTTTGGGTGTGTTGGCCGCAGAACAAGAAACATTAAGGCTATTACAAATCAGTTATTTTCAGGTCTGGTATAAATAATCCTGCACCCTAACACATCTATAGTCACTGACTAACAGTGCATTTATGTATTCTTTTTTTTGTTGTTGTTTTTGATCAGGGGTCTGTGTTTTTCAACAGGGATGTTGTTATCATTAGATCCTATTTATTAAAGAAAGTTATAAGACAGAGTGACCCTTTCTTTATTCCCACACTAGGTCTGCTTAGGGGATCTACTACATATTATGGCAGTAAAAGGAAATCGCTGCTCTGCACTCACACAATTGGCTTGGAGACATATTTAAGTCTTTGGACTGGCTTTGGGGTGGGTTTATTACAGTGCCAACATCAGCAAGATGGGTGTTTCATTGGCCTACTTTATCACGAGATGTGACCACAGTGGGGCCTTTAGGACAGGTAGCAAAATGAATAGAGATTGTGAAAATACGCAAGTAAGGCAATCCAGCAGAGCCAGGGATGAACTCAATGTGAAAACAAGTGCTCTTAAAAGAATATGTGTCAATACCATGTGTATGATACATCCGAGAGTCCTGTCAAACAAAAGGGCTTTGGCACAGAAAACTGCTGATTATAGGACACAGCAACTGACACAACTCTGTACTATTTCTGTTACTGATGGGACAGAATCATGGCCTGGCTTCACTGCTGAGCTGAATACCAGCTACTTTAGGAGCCAACCTTATTAACTGGTAAAGTGCCATCAGTGTGTCTGAGATTGGAAATGTGCAAGAATGAAAACAGTACATCTGAGCATATCAGTACAGCATGAAAAAGGAGTTCCAAAAGATAAAGCGTAGCTGAAGGTAAGCAAATTTATTCATTTAACTGTTCCATTTAATAAGCTTCTACAATGATGCCTTAGGTTTTAGCTTTTACATTTTTCAAATTCTGTATTCCTAGTGTGTAACTCTGAACTGCCTTGCAGCCTGTCAGCTTCTGCTCTCTCATGCTAAGATAGACATAACAAACCTCTCTGGGTTTGCTCTCCAAGGACACACAGGCCATCCTAGGCCCAAAATGTGTAAACCAGCATCTCGAGAAGGGGGGCAAGCTGGGGGGCGGTTACATCATTAGCTAAAGTTTAGTTGGTGAATTTATGCTGATATGCAAATGGACCAAACCTATAACAGTGTGAAGGACTTGTGACTTGTTGCCCATCTTGGGTGTAGCCTTTGGCCTGCCCAGGGTGTGCCTCTGAAGGCCTTTCAAATAAATATCACCTTTATTCCCTTACCCCTGTCTAGTCTCTGTTTCCAGGTTGGCCTTTTTAGGCATCACAATGTTCTTAAAAAAAATTGTATTTCAATTAGAGTATTCCATACTTTCTTGTGGAGTGCTTTAGAATTTTTTCAAAATAATTAAACGGATCGAAATTATGTTTTGAATGGAAGGAAGAGCTAAAAAGAAGAGACAGTGAACCAAAAGTGGAAGTTCAAATAATGCTTTTATGGACACCTTTATGTAAAATCTAGACAACGCTGACAAAATTTTGCAGCAATTGAGAAATTTTGGTAAATCCAAATAACAACAAAAATGGTTTTACAAAAGAAATGACCTTTCAAATACTTTTATTGTAACTGCCTTGGCACAGGACTTGGTACTTCAGTGATAGACTATATTTTCTGTATATTCCTTCTGCTTTTTTATCTTGGATTTTGAGAATTAATTATTTTTATTTAATTATTTAGACTATGGTATTTCCATTATTTTAGTATATAAAGGATATAACTAGGCTGAATGCTATTTCCAACACTATGTAAAGATGAGTGGGAGGGACAGGTGATGAAGGTAAGATTATTGATAGCTACAGAAGTGATAGGAGAAAAGCTGTGGAGAATGTTACAGTGTCTCAAGGAGACTGCAGAGAGGTTTTCCTAAAGAACCATTAAGAAATGAGACAAATTCCATGGGTTAGCTTCTGCTTTCCATCACAGTATCCTCCACAGTCTCAGACAACCATAAGGGCATCACTTTTCGCTGGCTGGGACTGTACAATAAAACTAGACAGCATCCTAAAGTTAACCACAAAGGCTCATTTTGCCACAGTCAGCTTCTTTAAATCTGGCCTTAAAAATACTTGCATTTACAAATTTATAAGGAAACTTTCTAAACATAAGTAAACCTTATAATACGTTTAAGAGGAGGGCAAAGTGTAGCTAATGGACTGCCTATGGCTAACAAAGTGGCTGACGTGAAAATTCACTGCAAACCCTGTGGTTTTTTTTTTTTTTTTTTGATTCTTGGACTTCAACCAAAGGTGTGGATAAATCTATCACTGGAGCATGAGTCCCTGTGCATCCCAAAGGGCACTCCTCTGATTTCACTGGGTAGTTCACTCTACAGCATGTTGGTTATGGCTGTAATCTTATTTTGGCTTTTATCTTACTGTGACGTGTGAAAGAGCCTGATTCCTAGGGGATGCTTCCACAATCTAATACATCTATGAAATGTTTCATTTATTCATAATTGCATGTGTGTGTATAAATATCTATGTATATAAATAGATTTCATTTAAGTAGAAGCTTCTCAGTTCAGTTATCTTTGCCTACTTTTCCAACTCTCTAGAATTTGTTTAAAAATCTAGACATTATATGATGGAAAAATTACTGTGTGCACAATAATGACTGAGTATTTAGTCATAAGAGCTTCTGTCTTACATTAGCTAATGTATATTTCTAAATTCAAAGTAGCAGTAGTTATTATAATTATTAGAACTGATGTTTTGTTTTATCAGTACAATTGGGCACACTTGTAACAACACTGTGTTAACAAATATAAATGGAATTTTGCTTTAATATCTTATCTGAGAGGAGTCAACATCTCCTCACTTTTAGACAGAGAAAAGACAGCAGTTTTGTGACTGGCACATGAAGAAGAAGAATTCAATGCCAGACATTGAATTAAATTATGCAATCAAACTAGTAGAATAATCTTAAAATAAAAACTGGTTGCAGGTATTTACAAAGTCTACCGGCAAACATCTGGCTATGTTTTTGTTCTTCAAGTATGATAAATTTTGCTAAGAACAGCACCATCAAAAATCCCACAAGAGCAAACTGGCCTGGGAGAAAACTAGAAGGTAAGAGAAAAACATCTTTATTTATTCATCTTACCTTGACTTTTTCTGACACTAGGTTTGCTTGAAGTGAAATAGTTCAGAAGTGAACTCTGCTTAGTTCTCGCCTTAAAAATGATTTTGTTCTGTGTGTTTTTTTAATATTTTCTGCTAAAAGGAAAATGTACTAGTACTTTTCAATAATTGATGTCAGTTAACATTCAATGTACTGGGGCTGTGGTTAGTGATCCCCCTTAAAACCTCAAAGTTTATATGAGATAACAGGTATATTTCTTACTTTCTAAGAGGAATATGTATTGTCTAGAGGATAGAGATTCATTTATTGCAGACACATTAAGGGAGATCATAGTAGCATCCAAGATCCATTTTACCTTTCCATGGAGTGCACTTCGTATTTATACTGTATTTACCTTCTGTATAAAATGAAAACCCTGGTTCAGAGCACAAGATTCTGAACTTGAAAATGCACAAAACAGACAAAATATTTGAAATCAAAGTGCTGAAGCTCCAGGAAGCATGTACAGTGCATGTAGACATCAAGGTCAAATTCAGACAGTGCATTGTACAGCTAAGTATGATAGCTGAAGAGGGTTTTGCCCTGAGGCATTGCTTGCTGGCTAGAGTTGACTGGCCCTTTCCATCTGAGGATGGAAGGACTGTTTGAGCTCTCCAAATTTTCCATGCTGTCTGCTCATACTTGGCTGATTTTGTGTGAAATGGATCAGGCTGTATTTCCACTGTCTTTTCCACCAGGATAGTAGCTCACTAAAGTGGTAGTCTATACTTGGAGGAGGATACTGTTATTACCAAAGTGGATGCTGTCAAATTTCCAAGGGAGTTCTATTTTGACACAAAATTTTCATTTTTTTGTAGTTGAAAAATAAATGTTTTGAATATCACATTCAATCCATTCACAAACTTTCAGTTCTCCAATTCACATCAGAGGTACTAATACGTTTTTAAAAGCTAGTAATTCTCCTTCATTCCCCAGTGGAATCTTTCTAACTGAAGTCTAAAATAAATTAGTAAATACCTGCTTGAGGCAGACATCCGGAGTGCAGGCTTTCAGCATCACTGGTCGTAAGCAGCGATAGCAAAGGTGATCAGCAAGAGGAAACATGAATGGACAGTTTGAGGTGAGGGGTAACCAGCTATAGTTTCAATAGTTTTGATTAGTAGGTGTTGGATATATTTGTCCTCTGGAGATCTGTTTTAAATTCATTATTTATTTTTCCATGCCTAAATTTAAACACAGAAGATGAAATAAATAATTTCATCTGATGTCTGTTGTAAAAGCTAATGAGAGATAATCAAACTAAACCTGGAATGTTTAGGTTGATTATCAGGAAAATGTTTTCTGACAGTGACATATATTACGCTTTGGGGTTGTCCCAGACTGCATACAGCTGAAGCCAAACTTCTTGGATCATGATGCCAAGTAGATGGAGGTTAAGAAAGTACATTCTGTGAAACAGCTGCATAAAGCAGGAAAAGGAAGCGATGATCTGAGAATCCTCTTCATCTTTTAATGGTGTGATTCTATGATCCATGTTTATTTAATTTGGAGACTGTTCAGTCCTTCATGGATTTTGATGCCCTTTCTTCATTATCAGGGCAAGATGAGAGTCACTAACACAAAAGAAAGAAAAAGAGTAGCAGCAAGAAAAGACTTCTCAAGCTACTAATTAATCATAGTGTGAGTTTCTTCCAATGCACCTTCTTTCCAACTGCTGACATATGGTGCTCATGTAACCAGCTGATTTGCAGTATCACATCCGTACATCTGCCTGTCAGAGAGGTCTTTTGCTTTTGTAAGCTAGCTGGTGGCCAGGATTCTGTGAGGGAGTGCTTAAGACAAAGGTCATCCAGAGGGACCACATAGATTTAGGTAAGAGAAGGCAGAGGAGAGGAAGTATTCACTTAATCCTCCCTTCTCATATTCAATCCATTATTCTTATATTTTAGGGGCAGATGTGCAAGCTGGGAAGTTTTCCAAATTCATTTTTCAGAACATTAGGTGCTCTCAACATTAGGCACACTAAGCAAATCCCTCTTTGTAACAGTTTTGCCACCAGCACTGAAGATGAGTTGCTTTCAGGATGAAAATAGATGGCTGAGAGATTGGGCCAAACCAAGCAATTTGGAGATAAAATTACTTAGAAAACATTTAGCTGGTTTTCACACCCCTTCTGATCTACTTAGAGTTCTTCAAGTGTTTGAGGACTTACATAAAAACTCTTCTTACATGGACTGTTTCTGAAAAATAAGAAAAAACCAAAACATATCATGTGACAAGAAGCTGACCGATGTTTCTAGAAAAATTCCATGTATTAGGCAATGACTCACCTACCCCAAGCTATTGATCTGATCATGAAGTTCCTATGTATCTAGGCATTGCTACTTAACCATCTTATTTTTCTGTTTCATTGGGGTTATTTCTGTAGTTTTGAATAGTCTAGAAGAGTGATTTGTTTTCTGAATAAAGAGGACAGAATTTTGGAAGATTAAAAAGAAGTATTGATTATGCCTTTCATTCAGCAATCTCAATTTTTGTTTTTCCTTCCTCCTGCGTCAATGAGACTCCTAGTGGAATTTAGTTTCTTGCTGCAGAGTCCTTGAGTTACACTTCCCTCCATCTGCAGTGGCTCAGATATGCTGGCATTTAGTAGAGTTCAATTGTTTTCATGTGCTTTTAACTAAGTTGGAGAGACTGGATTTTAAATCAACTGATTGTTCTATTTATTTTTAAGTCTGCCTTATTTATTATTACATATGTCTACAGGGAAGCAATGCAGAAGAATGGTTAGTTAAATGAATAACTTTTTGTTAGCTTTTTTTGGACAAGGATTTTAAAATGTAGGGCACGTGACGAAGGTGAGGGAAAGAAAGACACATGGACAAGCTTGGAGTTAAGGCTTAACCCTGCTCCTGAGTGGTTCAGACTGTGAGCATGCCCGGGGGGAGACAGATTGTAGATGCCTTTGTCTTTTATAGGTTAACACAATGTTGACTGACTTGATTTCTCCAGTACTGGTTGTACACATCTTTTGTTCTCAATACAATTTATCTTCTACATCCTTTCAACCAAAGGAGCAAAATTAACTTTTAAAACCTCAGTGATTTTATAATGGTGATGAATACTCATATATCTGAAGGGACATATGGGGACTCTAAATCATCATGATCATAAATCATGCTTCCAGTGATGGGTCATTCAGAACTTCTCTGGGCAACCTGTTGGAGTGTCTCAATAACTTAATTTAAAAAAACACCTACTACAGCTTCCTTATGTCTAATCTAAGTCTATCCTTTCAGTTTAAAACCATTGCCCTTTATCCTGTCAGTACAATCCTCATAAAAAATATATATTTAAAAAATAAAAAATATATATAGACACATACACCTTTTTAATAAGCCCTCTTTATATTTTAAAAGACCACCATAAGGTCACCCCAGAGCCTCTCTCCTCCAGGCTGAACAACCCCAAGCTCTCTCAGCTTCTCTCCATAGGAGAGGTGCTCCAGTCTTCTGATCATCTTTGTGGCCTCCTCTGGATCCACTCCAAGAGCTCCACTTACTGAGCCTCCTGTGCTGAGGACTCCAGAGCTGGATACTGTAGAGGGGGTAGAATCACCTTTCTCATTGTGCTGGGCATGTTTCTTTTTATGCAGTGAAGATGAGTAAGCCATTTACTAAATTTACAGGCTTAATTTTTTTTTTTTGCTGTTGTTTCTCTGTAATGTCCAATCTAATAAATTGCTTCAGTATTTATGGTAAAAGTAACAAGGAACAGTTAAATAAGAAAATGACCTATAAACATACCCACAGAAGGCAAGGTGTTCCCCTTAAACAATCTTCCATTATTTGAGAACCCTACCAGTCTAGTAGAGAATCTATGTGTCTTTACATCAGTAACCTCAGTAGTGCCCAGAAGTCGTTGATTTATTCCTGTACTTTCAAGTTAAGCACATGACTAAACATTGTTTAAATTTCAACTGTGTTCAGCAGAGGGAACAATGCTATTATATTCAAATATTTCTCCATAGTAAATTTAAACCATATATTGGTTTCTTAATACTGACCACTATATAACATAATTAAGAGTAGTTTCAACAGAGGTCTCAATAGCAATGGAAAAGGTGCCCTGTGTTTTATAAATGGATCACATTAAAGACTTGTGCTTACATCATCTCTAATAGTTCCCAGTGCTGAAACAGGTCCATTCAAATAATTCTAAAGGGGATGGATTCTATGTTTACATGACTGCATATACAAAAAGCTATGTAGTCCTCTAAGGCTCTTTAGTTTTAACTAACTAAACAGAGATTTTGCTGCTTGTCAGAAAATCATTGGTGTCTCATGGAAACAAGCAGCCACAGAAAACTCTTCTATATATGTAACTGCCTTTGGGCACCATGCCACTGATCAAGAGAAAAGGGAAAGGGAGGTGGGGAGCTGAGTTGGGGGGACTCCAGTCACAAGCTGTAGAATTAATTACCCTGGGATGGGGATACGTAATTGCTTACTGCCTCCAGCTTGTGGCATATTTTATTTGCCTAATAATTTCTATAACAAGAGTACAGGAATATGCATATAGATGTTATTTAAAAAGAAAAAAACCCAAGAAAAAAACAAAATGAAAGCATTATGCATCCATTTTTTCCTCTGGGAAAGTGGTATGAGGAGAAGCAAGCCATGCATAGAAGATGTTAGAAACTGTGTTTTCATGCTATTGTAAAAGGCACAGCTGAAGCTGTTCCACTCTGCATAAAAAATTGAAGTGATGGTTGTGGATTTACACAGGAAGTGTAAATTAGGTGTTGTCCACAGCTGAGTCAAACCTTCAGTGCATTTATAACCACAGCACTGTATGCAGTTCAACCATATATACAGAAATAAGGTCCAAAATGCTGTACTTATGTACATGTCCATCAAGTTATCACTGCTGGATGCCCATTCTCCCCATAATACTCAGGGGGAAAGGGGGTCATGACAGATGCATATTTTCATGATGAGAGCTTCCATAACCATCCAGAAGAACATGGGAAGAGTTTGGTGTAATGAGTAAATAGTGGGCTAACTCAGAGCAGGTACTATTTTATCTTCCTGTCTCTGGGCATCCAAAACATGAATCTGCTTGGAATGTGAGTCAGCTAATGAAAAAAAAAAAAGAAAAAAGAGAGAAAACTACTACTTCTCCACTTCAAATAGTCGAATAGTCTAATGGCTAAATGATCCAAATGTGGAAATGCAAGTTCAAATTCCTTAATGAGACTAAGGACTTGAATTATATAGTTTATACCCTCAGGAATTCACTCCTGTGACTACCAGCCTATTTGACTGCAGCTGGTAATTCTGGGTGTTTCACTTCATTTAGCTTTAGACATTCAACATCGAGGCAAAAAATTAAGCAAATTTTTTGGTGATCTTCTATTTAAAGGACCTGAAGAGTAATTTGAGTGACTCATTTCAAATTCAGGTAATACATGAAGAAAAATAAGGTTTTTTGTTGTTAGAGTGAACAAACCCCAGTACAGGCTGCCCAGAAGGGCTGTGGAGTCTCCATCCTTGAATAAATTCAAACCCCAAATGGAATGCTACTTTGCACTTGTTTTTTTCTCTAGAGTGTGCTCACTTTAGTTTTAGATTCCTAACAGAGATGAGATGAATCTCAGCTGATATCAGCTTTACCTGAAATCCAGACTGGCATGCTGAGAGATAGAGGTGGAGGAACATTGTTAGCTTTACGGTGAACTGAAGAACACAGACTGAGCCTGTATTAGACAGAAAATTAAACTAAAGTCTTCTGAGATTCAAGCTACAGCACTCTCATAGCAGACCTACAGTTCCACATGTACACATGCCAACACATGGTTTTCAATTAGAAGCCTTAATATGAATGTTGTATACAGGAATAAATCATATGCACTTGGGAATGTCACAAGGCAAGACATGAACAGCAAAATGAATTGCAATTGTTTCAGTACTGAAACACAATAATTACACACTCATGATCACGACAGATACATCACACTGAAACATTTTCTCTTCTTTCTTCCTTGGTATTCCGACTAGAAGAGATTTAATAAGTAAGAGACCTTTTCCATATCTGACAGTTCTTAATACATTCTCCTACAAGGTAATGAATTCAGACTGAAATCAGAACAAAAATAAAAATTTGGTGTTAAAAAAAAGGGAGAAAGATAATGCTGCTGATTCTATATTATGTATCATGTCTATATTGACTGTAGCAAGGTATAATTTCTTTAAGAATGAAGAGTAAAAATGATTAGCAAAATTAGTGTTTACACTTCTAAGGATGTCCAAGAATATATTTAGTAGAAATTCTCATATGATTATCTATTTAAAGGCATCTCTTTCTTTAATGACAAAGGATATTATTTCACTTTCTTGAATTATATAAAATGTAGATTTTGGGTAGTGGATTTTGACCACATCTCCACCCTAATGCAAGTATAACTATTTGAAAGAATCAGAGGAACCTAAATGAGAATTTTGTGGTACCCTCTTTGAACATGAAAGATAATATCTTGAATGAGAACAGACATGTTGAGCAGGCAAAGCTAGATATACATCAGTATTGAAGCAGTCTGGAAAGTCCAGATATTTTGTTTAGGTACTTGAAATCTGTGTTTAAAATTTAAAATACTATTAATATATAATTATTAATATTAATATATTTTAAATAATAGTATGAAATAGTGTGAATAGTGTGAATTTTTTTCTTCTTTTGTTGTAGTGGAAGCTTCCATTTATACACAGTAAATCCACAATTTTCATATTTTTTTGTGGATCTAAAACCTGTTGTCAAATGAATTTGGCTAATAGCCCTAAAAGCTTCTCATTTTTGCTTCTAACATAAGAAAATCAAACATATTTGTTTTGTCTTCTGCAGGGCTCACCTCCCATGAAGCTGATAAGTACTGCAGCTGTTTTGCATCTCTGAAAAGGAGGACAGGTTTTCTGTGATTGACTTTCTCTACAGAAAAAGGTGCACTCAAACTCTCACTCATCTCTTGATTCCCTAAGCCATTCCCTGCATGGCTTAGGGCATCTCACTTGGCCCTTTCTGGGACCTAAAATAATTGCCCTTTCTCTTCAGAGTTTTGCGTGGCTTCCCTAACTAAGATGAAAGGAAACAAAGAGCACTGTGATATTGCAGAGGTCTGTTATCATCTTGATAAAACAGACAAATATTGCATCAGGGATTCTGTACTCCCTGCTCTTCTTTTTCCAGGAAAGCCTGCACAAGCCACACCAAACTCTGATGATCTGTTGCTGCATATGCTGGGCATGCCCATCAAAAAATACGGCAGTGACTGCTTTCAGTGTATGATTGTTGACCTTTACTGAATCGCTTCCCTAATGTTTGGTATTTAGGCTTTTAATTTGAATAGATAGCACAAAGTTCCTACCTTTATAGCAATAAACTGTACCCTTTCATGCATGGTAACAAGTACTAGAGAACTGAAGTGGTTTTGTCACCAGCAGTCCTACAGTCCTCAGTACCCTGAGAGCCAAAGAGGGTAACAAGGAACTGAATATATTGGTGCTGCCTCTTTTAGAGCATCTTTCCAAATGTTACTGATGAAGTTTTTGGATTTATACTAAGAATCCTCTAAGTGGGAGAGACATTGGCATCAAAAATTTCTGGCAACTGCATTTAGGTAGAAAGAGATGTGAATTTTATTTATAGATCTCAGATAAATACTGGCAGACAGTGAGAGTCTTCTGTTAAAGAGAAGTGCGTTATTTTTAACGTGAGAGAAAGCTCATGAACTTATTAATTTTTTTTTAATTAGAGATGGTTATGTTGACAGCAGGTTTATGGAAAGATGTTGCAGGAAAAAATTGAACAAAAAATTTCTGGCTTTCATTCAGAGTTATGGGCTAGATCCTAATTAGCCACAAGGGCTCAGTGCCTGCGAACAGTCCAGAGGATCCCCCTGTAATGTAAGATCTGACAGTAATTAGTGCTGCCATTGAGAAGCATGGCGCTGGTGCAGTTCTCAGTGCTGAATTTCAAGAAGCAGATGAGATGAGTCATCGCTGTGAATAGAAATCATTGATATCACCACATGCACTCCCACATATGTAGGAATTAAACTGTCATTTAATTTGCTCATCATTAAGGCTCACATACTTGCTCAGCAATGGTAAAAACTTCTGAGGTCTGGGACATAGGAATAAGTTACACCTTGTACCATTTTGCCTGCTTTTTACTAACCTTTTTTCTCTTTCAATCCGATTTTATAATCTCAGAGAACTTTAAAACATAAATGCACCTTAGAAAAGGAGATCCTGCTCAGCACACATCAACTCAGTCTGATTTAGGCTGTTTATCCAGATTTAGAATATTTATCTCACTCTTGCCTTTTACACCTAATGAACACAAATAAATTACAGGGAATCTATACACATATGTGACCCATCCACACGCATGTATGTAGAAATATTATACTAGGTTAAAAAATATTCATCCCTATGATATTTCCTTCAGAAATGCTTTTAATAAAAGACCATATACTATTATCCAAAAGGATGTCAACTTGGAATATCTCTTTTAAAAATAGAACTCTTGATTTAACACAACTGCCTTTTTGTGGCAAAGTGAAAGCTAGCTTTGGATATCCAATATCTCCTAATATTTCTTAGTCCATCTGGCAATAAACTGAGTCTGAGAAAAATTATTATTAGCTCAGACTTTGGTTATACATTTTTGGATAATAAAATGGTGGTCCTATTTTTATCAATGATAGAAATTAAAACACAAATATTCTAGACAGGCTACTGAATCTTCAACCAGTTATGAGGTTTTCCTCTGTGGCAAACTGGGCAAGTCCTATTTCCTCTCTACAGTAGATAGTAAAGATGAAAGTTTTACATGAGGACCAGCCTGTGGTTGTCTAAAAGGAATGTGCTAATAGAGAAAGACAAGTGGCCTTTCTGCTTGTGCCTTTCCCCAGGAAAGAACCATTTGGAAGATCCTGATGAGGGGTGGTAATGAGGCTTGCTTACACTCAAGATATCGTTAGCAGTTCCCATTTTGTAGCACTTGTTATGTTTCTGATGGCTGAATGACAGCTGATGTACTGCTCAGCTCATGGGGAAACACAGTCTGAGCTGGCTGATGTAGCGATCAGTCAGAAAAAGAGGTTATGGTGGATGGAGAGGGATTTTTCGGTCATGAGTTGATAGAATGGTTGAGATTGGAAGGCACCTCTGAAGGTCATGTTCCTAATGCTGCTGCTCAAACAGGGCCATCTAGATCTGGTTGCCCAGGGCCAGGCTCTTGAGTAAATCTGAGGAGGGAGACTCCCCCACCTCTTCACTTCAGTGGGCAATCAGTGCCAGCATGCAGTCATCCTCACTGTGAAAAGGTGTTTCTTGATGTCCAGAGGGAGCCTCACATGTTTCAGAACATCCTGAGCCCTTTCTATGTATATTTATCTAGCATCCATGTCAGATGTTTTAG
Organism: Oriolus oriolus; assembly: GCA_013400235.1. NCBI lineage: Eukaryota > Metazoa > Chordata > Aves > Passeriformes > Corvidae > Oriolus > Oriolus oriolus. Next base: position 572,433 of record VXBT01012514.1, read on the forward strand.
GCAGAGAAGAAAGGACATTGGTTGCATGAGTTACACTTTCGAAAGGAGAAGAACTTATGATAGTTTTGTATATTGGGGTAACCTTCACTTTAAAATAGCCTGATTGCTAGACTAAGGTAGGGTTACAAACAATCCAAGACCTTAAAATGATGTCAGACCTCATACTATTATGTTATGGAAAAATTGGAACTTTGAAAATATGTATTGGTTAAACTGATTAACTTGAATTGATCCATCTCACATTTGTCCTCTGCAGAGCAGCTCAGGCACTTCAGTATCCATAGGCATATCTACAGCAGGCATCCCACATGTCAATAATGTCCTGCTATTGATTCAAAAAGGGCTGTAAATTCTAACCTCTGTATTGCTGCTGTTGCACTGTGATCAGTACCTGAGCTAGCTAAATTAAAGACAGCAGATGTAGTTAACTTCACTGCAGTCCTTTGGATTCTATGGCAGACCTACCTTTAAAATACAAAGCTTTTACGTAGACAAAGGAACTGAAAAGTAAAACCACAATACAGAGCAGAACCAGCCAGCACTGCTCCTTCTAAAACTGGTAGTAGGAAAAGTTATGGCTCATTATAGTGTTCTGACTCTATTTGGTTAGGAAAAGAGTTAAAAATATTCAGTGCACTGTGATGCTGAGTGTTGCTCCAAAAGGCACAGGGCCCGTCCTGGCAGCATCATGTTCATGCTTTGGTCAGACTTAGCATTTATAAAGCCTCCATTTTTAATGTGCAGCGTGGCTGCGTTTTGTAAGTGATGCTGACGAAGTGTGACTGCTTTCAGTTGAGGCGTTTGTCCTGGGTACAATATCTGAGCACCTCTCCTGTGCTCCACGAAGTGTCTGACTGAGGACAATGGATACGAATTGCACAGTCCAAGTTCACAGGCAGAGATATTTTGTGGTGGGGAGGATAACTACCTACAAATTTTAAGGCCAGCTACTCATGAATAAGGCCAAAAGACCTCAAAAAAGTTTTTTTCTTGTTCTTCTGTTTTTCTCTCCCAATTCTTTCACCGGAAGATTTTCCTTTTGGGATAAACTCTCGAGGGAAAGGCACAAGTAACAAATACTTACCAAAGACACTGGAAGGCTTTTAAATTAATTAAGAAAGAATGTGTTAGAGAAATTTCCTCCTGGAGATATAAGAAAGGAGCTGCAAGCCAAAGCATTATCCATGCTTAAAAAGAATAGTCTTTCAAAAGATCTAAATTATGTATATCTTTCAAAGTGCCTAGCCTTTTTAACACTTTTTAATTCCCAAAGGAGTAAAATAAAAAAATGCATCAGTGGCAATTAGATAGGAAGTGTGTGCCTCCAATTCGAGGTGACACATGCCTAAACCCCTTGTGTCTGTGAGCTTATGTTGAGAAACACTGCTGTTTGCTTGCTGGGTACACACGTCCTCTCACCATCCAGACTTGGATCTTACCAGAGGGGACCATGGAGGTGGTGTCACCAGGTACAGCTATTAATTATTTGGTTGGCCCACTTCCAATAAATAAAAGGTATAATTGACTTGTGACAGGCACACTGAAAACCCACAGTGCATATCAGAATTGTGATAGAGCCCTGGTGTGGTAACGCACTGTACATTGTCCACAAATTTCAACAGAAATATTGCCCCAGTCACCTCTTTGCAGAGTTCTTTAAATGCTTTAATTCCAGTAAAAACCACTTTTTACTATCTTATGGCCACATTTACAAAACCTCCCATAGGTTCTGTAAACTCAAAAAGAGAAAAACAAAAGCTTTGACAGCCAGGTCAGAAAACCTCCCCACCTGTACTGAATTCTCCGAAAATCACAGTCTGCACACTCAATTGGTAGGAATACCATAACATACTTTATTATAATCTTGAGTAGTGTAACTTTACTAAAATATTCTGTGACCAGGCATCTTCCACACAAATGCACCTGAATAAAAGCTAGTGCATTTAGTTTCTCTTCTTTTACATTATAATAACTGTAGTAAAATAGAACATTGCCTGCAAAAAATAATACAAATGTAGCAGAAAATAATGAACCAAATCAATCTTGCCTTACTTCATAGAAGTTTTTCATACACAATCCACACTAAAAAAAAAAATTTGTTCAAGCAAATAAAATTTACATCACCTTCTGCAAGAAAGATCCCATGTTGTCTGTATTTAAGTTTTCTTGGTTTTGTTTTAATTGTTAGCTTCATTTATTTTATACTTTGGGAAAGAAAGCTATAATTCCCTCATTTTGTACTTCCAGAAGGTTTCCCACTGAAATATTTTGAAGTAATTCTACATTAATTTTATAAATGATAACCAATTCTCATGACAAAATACATTCTTGTTGGTAGCCTTGTATCGAAAGGTCCTGTAGCCAGTAGTTAAAAGAATACCTACTGCACCATAGAAAGAGGTTTAGTTTATGTGATCTGAACAAAACACTACTATTTCAACTTACTTTTAAGTGCAAGCAATTTCATTACTTCTGGAGATCTGTCGACACCATTAAAAAAAACCAAACCCAAACAAAACCAGATATATTTTTCTGCGATTGAATATTTGTTTTCAATGTGATGAAGACTATGATAATGACTTTGCCTCCACTCTTAAGAAGTCCTTCCACATAAAACTATAACTTTGAGGTTGAAGTGGTTTTATGATGATAGGTTATGCCTAATGAGTTTATAGACATTGGTACAGCTTCTGCAGACTGGCAGTTGCACAACCCAAATTTTCGTGAATACTTCCACAAATTAAACTTTAATTCCTTATTTTATGTATAGCTATTGCTAAACCCTATAGAAACCTCAATATACCTTTATCTATACACAGTCAATTTTCTTCAAATAATAAATGATACTTTATTTTCAAACAGTAGCATCTTTTTAACACTTCACAAAAATTTTACACTGATGATTTCAGTCATTATCAGGCACTCTATTAGCTTATTACATCTTTCAAACTAACTGAAAATTTTTATAAATGATTTAAAAAGTCATTATGTTTCTGGATGCAGAACAATTTTCATCTGATTGGGATGCTGTAAGTATATGCTTTATTAATCATGACTGATTGACAAGCCTTACACCATTCACAGTTCTACACTTTTTGATAGTAGTCTCTAAAATTCTAGGAATGAACAAAAGAGCCTAACAGTTGAAGAACTAAAAAAGTGCATTATTCAGAAAAAAACCCAACTGTGTGTAAATATCTAAATAAAATTATGTGGAGAGCTTCTGCCAGATGGCTGCAAGCATGAGAGCAACACAGCTATTCTACTTTCCTCTGGAACAAGGGAATATTTACTTTGTCACATCCATTACAATAATTTACATCCATTAGTACAAGACACTTTAAAAGACACTTAAAAAAATTCAGATACTGCTGTCCACAGGCTAATGCCATTAGGAATGCTATTTATGGAATAATATCCCCAAATGTATTGTTTGCATGTCATGCTGTAGGTGAAAGGTTCTGGATAGAACCAAAACCTATGTTTTATCACAGATTAATCACAGCAAAATTAATCAGGCCCTGGGAATAAAAGCTCAAGATTCTGAGTGTTATTATTTAAAGTCTCATGTGGGTAAAATTAAAACAGCTTGAAACTTACATATATCCATTTTGGAGGCTGCAGACCGCTTGGAGAGAGATCAGAGAATCACATGAATATTCAGAGCCTTAGGAGATGTGACCTATTACAGCAGTCTTACCTAGAGAAAACAGGCAAGAATGAGTAATGTTAATGGACTTCAAGTGCAGAGAAGTTGGCTGCAGACAGAGAGGATGAAGTGGTCTTCATAATTACCAAGCATACTACAAGAAGTAATGAGATTGTATTTCAACAGAGGAGAATCAGTTTAAAGATTAAAGCCCCTTTCTTGTTGCAGTAATAGGTGAGCAGTGGAACAGACTGCTGGGGGAAATTGTAGCATCCCCATCACTGGAGGATGTTATGAACAGCCTAAGAAAACATCTATTTTTAGGTTACTACAGGTAATCTTCCAGGGGAGAAGGGAGGGAGCTGGTGTCAAAATTTGCTCTGTAATATAGTTCAGATATATATATCAAATGGCTAGGTGATGTTCAGAACAAATTTTACCATTAAGAGGAAGATAGTAAAGAAGTCTCTTGGATTTTTTATCTTCTCAAGGATCATCTAAGCTCATATCTGTGTTGTGGACCTACTTAAAGGAAGGGTTTCTGGAAACAGTTGATGGCTGAAAAAGTAACATAACAAAAGGTGTATAACAGAAGACCATTCCTGTTTGTACCACTACAATTTTTTGCATTACCAGGTTGTCACTCTTCTTATAAAAATATCAGAAATCATTAGCCAGACTGAAAAAATCCCCAATCTTCTTATAAAACTTACCCCTATGGGTTTTTAGCAATGGGCAGGGGTGTAGGCTGGGTAGGGGAAATAACCTTGAGAATGTTTGCAGTGAATTAATCAAGTTCAGCTTTTTTTTTTTTTTTTTCACTAAACAGTAATCTATTTAACTTGGGCGACTTAGTTTCAAATAAATATAACTTGACTGGAGGCACCTTGCAAAATCCATCCATCCAAACTAAAAACAAGTACAAGAAAGGAACCAGTTTCTAAATATGGAAACTTTTTCTCCAGTAGAACAGAATCACAGAATCAAGGATCATCTAGTTTCAACCTCCCTGCCATGGGCAGGGATGGCCATTCACTAGACCAGGTTGCTCCAAGCCCTCTCCAACCTGGCCTTGAACACTTCCAGGGATGGGGCATCCACAACTTCTCTGGGCAAACTGTTCCAGTGCCTCAGTCTCCTCTGAGTAAATAACTTCTTCATAACATCAATCGAAATCTCTCAGCTTTCAATTTAAAATCATTCCCCCTTGTCCCATCACTATCTGCCCATATAAAAAGTCCTTTTCCCTCCTTTTATAAGCTCTTTTTAGGTAGTGGAAAGTGCAATAAGGTCTCCCCAGAATCTTCTCTTCTCCAGGAAAAACAACCCCAGATAATGCCCTCAAACCTGCTCCTTCATGAAAGACTTTGGAATATTTCAATATTAATTGAAAATCATCTGTTTCAATCATTCGAGCTACATACACCTCTCAGCAGATCAGTTTACGAGCTTTTATGACTACTGGCTGTCTCCAGTGACTGAAAATGCATGTTGCCTTGTCTCTGGCAATCTGAAAAATGGCTGTTGTTTTTTTAACCACCAGTTTAATGGTGAAAGCTGCTTTTCACTGCTAGTTAAGAGAAATATTCAGAGTCCTTTTGATGTAACTTGACACAGAGGTTTTCAGTTCTATAATTAGTGATAACTGTGTCCCACCTTGTGTGGAGATAAACGAATACAAAAATTCTCTTTTATAGTACATTTCTGAAAAGCAGCAGGTTCCATTATATTGAGAATTAATATTATAAACCTCCACCATAAGAGGTAAGAGAATCTTTGGAAAGAAAATTACTGTAGTGATTACCTGTGTACAAGAGAGTAGGGTACTGATCGATACAATTCAGCACACTCCACAGTCAGTATACAGAAGTAAAAAAGAATTAGGAAAGAGAAAAAGAGTCCAAAAGGTTGGATTACAACAAACCTTTATTATATTAACTGCAGAACAGAGAAATTAAGCAGCTATTAAAAAACCCCAAAACCCAACAAAACAAAATAAACAACGAAAAACCCAAACTCAGCTGCTTATCTCTTTCTTTCTCCTCTTCAGGTAAAATATGACTTCATAATTAATGTTTATAAATCACATACAGTGTGATGAAAGGCACCCAAAAGTTTCTGAAGCCTTACTGTTCCTGCATGCACAGGAGCACCGAAATCTTTTAATATGTGAGAAAAGCTGGGTCTGACACCTACTTTCTGGTGAAAAGATTTTTGTGATTTTTAAGCTCTCCATGGGAGCACTCCAGTTTCCTTGAAACTTTCTCTGTGGATCTGTACTTGTCAGTGGCACTGTGAAGCCAGAGGACAAGGAATGTGGCAGGGGAATAAGCAGCCTTTCCCTGACAGATTTGGTATAAAATTAATATTTCCTGCCTGGATCACGAGATAAGGAAATTGGATGCGTGCCTTCCAGCTTCCTCAACCACTAAGCTACTTACCAACCTGGAAAGAGGACTTTTTTTTCTGCACTATCTTGTTTTGCTTATAAAAATGTATGTTTCTCTTAGTTTTTGCCCCAGTTAGACAGTGATACAGGATGAAGGCTTCCAAGTACCTGGATGCCTATTTGGATGTCTGTTCAACATCAGCCTTATAACCAGGCCTTTTAATCTTAGAATCATGTCTCTGAGTGTGCTTGTTTTGTCTGAGATGGAGTCAATTTTCTTAATAGCAGCTAGCATAGGGCAGTGTTTCAGATTTGTGATGGAAAATGTGTTAATAACACAGGGATGTTCTTGTTGCTGCCAGGCAGTGCTCACACAGCATCCCCATCCCACGAGTGAGGAGGCTGGGGGTGCACAAGGAATTGTGAGGGGACACAGCCAGGACAGATGACCCTGACTGAGGCATGGAATATTCCACACCTTATGATATCATGCTCGTCACATAGAGCTGGGGGAAGAAGAAGGAAGGGAAGGGACATTTGGAGTAATGGTGTTTGTCTTTCCAAGTCACCATTACTTGTGACGGAACCCTGACCTCCTGGAAATGGCTGAACACCTGCTTGCCCATGGGAAGTGGGAAATGAATTCCTTGTTTTTCTTTGCTTGTGCATGTGTGTTGTGCTACACCGTGTGCTGGAGGAGAGATTAGGCCTTGTCGGCTGCAGAAAGAGCCTCGTTCTCAGACCCGGAGGTGATCCTGGGATTATAGCCAGGTCACCGGGGAAGGGCTGAGAGAGGATTGTGGGTTTCTGGACAGTGTCAGCCCTATGAGATGTGATAATTGCAGTTTCTGACCTTGTAAGGTATTGTTTACCTTTTACCATAATAGGCAATGTCTGGGAAATATTCCAGGTGATTGGGGAACACTGAGGTGAACTGTTTTCCTGTTTATATGAGGTGATTTCCTGTTTTTCTATTGGTATTTAAGGGAATTTCGGATACGCAATAAAGTTCTTTTTTCTTTGCACCTTTACCATCATGTTGCGGAGTCCTAGCCCATGCATGAATACTGCAATGTGGCTTTTGTTTTATCTATTAAACTGTTTTATATCAACTAATGAATTTTCTTGCTTTTACCCTTCCAGTTCTCTCCTACATCCCACTGGGGGGCAGTGAGTGAGTGCCTGTGTGGTGCTGAGTTGCTGTCTGGGATTAAACCATGACACTGGGATAAAATTAAAACAGAATCAGTGTATGCTAACAGCATACACATTCAAAAGTTCATGCGTGCAGGCACACACTCCTGAGCAAATTGAATTGCTCTCTGCAGTTTGAAACAGATGAACATATTCTTCTCTTTTTTAAATTCTTTCCAGGATTTGTGGAGAAAGTTATAAAATACTTTTCCTTTGGGAGAAGGATAATTACAGAGTTCAAAGCTAAATAAATAGATGTTAACATCTTTTTACTCTCAGGCTCAGTCTATTTCTAAAGGCCGTATTTGTGGGGCACAAAGTGTCTCTGTTTTCTTTAGTATCAAGTGATTTGCATTTACTGCCTGAAGCAATCAGTAGTTTGGAGTAGTATGGACACTACTCACCATTTCTTATGAATTTAGAAAACTGAAAAAAATTAGCTCAAAGTTTGACTTTGTTAATACTGCACCACCTAGTCTGAAGAAATGCGTTGTTGCAATGCATGATCTGATCAGACATCATGACTTCAGAAATTACTAAAATGAGACTTTTATGGGAAAACTCTGGTCACCAAAAGCGAGTGCATAGGTGCATAAATTTCAGTGATTCTGATGCTGTGTTCTCAAGTGGCAACACTTTGGAAAGCACCAGAAAAGAGATAAAGAGCTAACACATCATTGTGGACTCCTTGTTCCCTCTGTGACTGAGCAGAGCCCGGGGTGTTCATTGCAATGCGCTGACTTTACCAGCAGCTAATAATACCTGAACACAGATAAATGCTGCAGTTCAAAGGTGAGTGAGTGGCAAAACCCAAGTGAGCACCCAATTTTTTGAATCTGATGTGAAAGGAAATGATAATTGTGAAGCATTCAGTCAGATATGGCCTGGTGCTCACGTACCAGGTGAATTTAAGATGCTCCTCAGCCAGGAGATATCAATGCTAGATATCAAGAACTGGCTGATTTTCAGAAAAAGTTAAATGTTGCACCGTCTTTCCCTATTTCCCCACCATACTAACTTTATCTGTCTTTGGTGCTTTTAACATTTGAGTCCCTTATTGATATCAACTCTCTATGAACTTCAAGTCTCCAGCTTTCTGAAGTCTTGGCATGACTCAGCACAAGACATTTTTCCTTCAAGCCACTAAGTAAGTACAGTTTAAGCTCTGCTTAAGTGCCAGTGATGAGACTGACACAATGGTCTGACTGTGCCAAATAGCAATTTTTGACAGAGATTTGTGAGTCCTTCGCTATGACTTTGCTTCAGTAAGAAAGCAAGAGGTGGAAATTATCAATACTTGAACACAGGGCAAAGAAGGCACCAGTCAGAAAAGCTTTTGCATACCTAAAGCAGGATATAGGCATGTCAGTTCAACATGCCATTTCACCTGCAGCATTACTATTTAGGCTATTTTAGAAATTTTCCCTTTTTACCCAACTCATTTCAACACACCTAGAGCTGTGCAAAATTTTGTGTGCCCCACCAGTTATAGATTAGTTTCCTATAGCTCTCTCACGTTTGATTTCTCCTGTGCATAATTAGATAACTACTTTCACATTTCAGTCTCAGCCAAAGGGTGGATGGAGAATGATAATTTCGATTTTTCTCTCTTTTTTTTTTAATCAGCTGCTCATTTTCAGGCAGTGATTATCACTGAAGCCTCCAGACATTTCTCTGGTTTAACTAAAATTAGCTAGTAGGTTCAAAAATTACTATGGTTGGCTGGGTAAAAAGCCTGACAGAGGAACAGGCAGGCAGGCAGACAGACCATCACTCCTACAGATGGACGGGGAAGCCACACAGTTCTTGTCAGTAGCTACTTCTTCTACTACTAGAAGTAGTAGTTATAGCCAAGGAGTTATAAATCTGATTTAATTGAATTAAACAGCTTAATTAGAATGTTCAGACAAATGAAAGTCATAAGCATTGTTATGGTACTTTTTTTTTTCCTCTTCTCTGTTTTGGTGGTGGTGGTTTGGGTTGGGTTTTGGCTTTGGAAATGAGTGCTAAGAATTTCTAATCATCCAGCTAAACATTCACTGCCATGAAATACACATGAAATAATGGGCTCAGAGGAGAAAAATAAAAATCTATGAATTAAAGAAATATGTATGATTGTACCTCCTCTGTTCATACAGATACTGCAGGGGGAATTCTAATGAAAAAATGTCCAACTTCTTTCAAAACTATACAAGTGGGCACTGGAAGCTGAATTATGGTAGAAAGGCAGACCACCTTCTTTGCATATGCAAATAGGTTTACAGCACGTTATGTATAAACTCACCAATACTGATAAACATATGAACAGGTTTCATGCTTTTGCTTGATTTGAACTAGAAAAAAATCCCAAACCAATCCTAATGCTAATTTAAACCTTAGTTATCAGTCTCAAGATCTCAAAATGGTGTCAAGAATTACAGTTCACTTGTTAATCATTCTCAGTAGCAACTGAGCATTCTCATTAGAGCAGAGCGAGGAGATTGTGCAATCTCTTCAAAGAAAATTTTTAATACCTGGTGAATACTAGTCTGTTTAGATGAAGAAATTATCATAGTATTCAAGCCCACTTCAATGCAGTTAACAGGAGTAAATGATCTCCTATAGTCCCTCCCAGGTCTTTATTTTTATAGTCTTGTGTATAATTCTTTATTGCCTACAGCTTTCTGAACTAAACTCTTTTTTAAATTCAAAATAATATTTTACTCTTATTTCAAAAACAGTGTGTGTGAGGGGAGAGACTTTTTACCTAAGAAAGTTTTTAATGTACAGAAATCACTCTTCTTTACTTGTGTCTCCATTGTTTAATTTGACAGTTAAATTGCAATGTTAGCAGAACAAAATTAGTGATCAGGAAAGTCGCCTTACAGTTTTCAAACTGTTCTTCCACACTGCAAAATGAACAACATCAGACTTTTTTTCCCCCCTCAGCTCACTGGAGAGGTGACAAACAAAGCGCACTACAGCAAGAAGACAAAAAAGCATTTACAAGTGCTCCCAAAAGTTCTCTGCTCTACTGCTTCTCAAAAATGCCAGCTGAGTTAGAATAGTCCTATGGTATGCTCAAAAGTGAGATTTGGGGAGTATCCAACAATATTACAGATTATTAACTGCTGTGAAGTATTTCCTAGTGAGTGACTAACTATGACTTCTGGCCTCTGATTCCTATTCTGTGGTTACAAGATAAATATTTTCAGATATTAAAGTCAACAGACTTCCAATCTAAGCTCTGGAAAAGATAACTTCTTTTCCTGTGTTTTCTCCTTTTTATACTTCTTAAAAAAACCCCTAGAAACATGTTGTTAAAACTTTTGGGGGGTCCTAATGTAGAACAACTATGTAGGTAAAACTGATACAGTATTGTTATTTACTACATGTTGTTTGAACTGATAAATGATACACTCAGTTTACTTATTGCATTTATAGATTGAATAAAGTATGTGATAGAAAACTTTCATCTGGCCTTCTACATGAAGAGTATAAAAAACAGTGAGTCTGAGTTTCTGAATCCTTCTTCATGGTATGTAAGCTATACAAAATCCTTTAGATTTTCAGACCTTGTATCTCATCTGAAGGGCTTGAGATTAAGATATAACACATTTGTTTGTTATGTGCTTGATAAGGAAATTTTTATGATCTTTGGCATTAAGTGATGTCCTCTTTTAGAAGCAATTTGCAATATATAAGAGCAGTGTAAAAGGAACCAGAAAAAAGTATATTTGCCCTTGAGTGTAACTTTCTAAATAAAATATTTAAATAGCTGAATGCATTCATTATTCTGTATTCAACTGCCACCCATTCTTAACAGCTGATATAACTTTTTCATGTTTTTCTTGATCATCAAGGATTTGAGGAATCATCTCACCAATCTTGACATCAAAAACAAAGAATTAATCTAACACACCTGACACAACTGACACCCTTTCTACCTCAGGTATTGAGATAAACATGTCTCCATTTAGCATTGCAGAGGGATAGACAGAAATCAAGTTTACAATTCTAGCAAAGGTACTTAATGTATGTTGGATGAAACAATCCTTGGAAGTCCCTGTCTGTCCTAGGTGATGACTTGAAAGAGAAGTGATAACTCACAGTTTAGATAAACCTGACTTATGCCGTTAAATATTTTTTTTGTGTTCTTGAGGAGTGTTTTGTCTCCTTCACATATTCCTTAAATAGCCTTTCTAGCTAAATTCTTGGCAAAACATTGACTCTTCTACATTTCAAGTCGATTACTCTCAATCTTAAAAGTTCATTTGCTTTCTGATGTTGTCCCTGCTTTGGATTTAGAAAGGTTTATAAAAGGCCTTGCATAAGCAAACAACTTCCACTGCCTTTTTTTAGAGTGAAAGTCATCTATTAGACAGAGAGAAAGACACAGCTATTAACCTGTCTTTCCTCTTTCCTCCAAACTCTCAGACAACTGGGAGTCAAATGTTCTTCAGCAAATAATTTGGAACTATATTATGCCTTCTCACGAATGTCAGGCAGGGATAAGTAAAATGACATTCCAAATAAATTGAAAATGCCTTCATGTATAATAAAAAAAAAGGCTTTTAAGTGGTGAGATAAAGAAAGTGGAAGGTTGGTATGCGATTGAGGGAATTCTTAGAGATTAGATATACTGCACATCAGAAATCTCCAATATTCTAGCACCAGCCTATTTAGGCCTGTGCTCAATACGACATCTCCATGGATTCCTGTTATTATTTCTAATCTCAGCTGATTTCACATACCAGTTGTATTTCAGCACAATATGATCTGATTGTATCTCACAGTTATATTGGTCTCATTTTGCCAATATGTCTGTAAATGCACAAGTGCAAAGCAAATTAGATGCTTAGGCTAGAATGTTTCATTTTACTTAGTCCAAATTTAATCCATTTAAAATACTTTATATTACAGCTAACAGGAGAACTCCCTACTGAGTTCTACTCCTACTACCTGATTTTGAGTAATATTAATTGCATTATGCAAAAGGAAATTATCTAAACTTGTCACCTCAGCAAAGATGTCTTCAAAAGGACTTGCATAAGCTCTTGTAACAGGAAGTTCTGCTTCAAGATTTACATTTACTTCATAGATATGGCTGCTTCCTTCAAGAATGTTCATCATTTCTTTTCATCTCTATTCTTGCCAAATAAGGGAATTTCAGCCTTCAAGCTTATCAATAGACTGTTCAGTCACTGAATGAAACACTGTGCATATCAGAAATTGTCCTAGAAAGCATTCCAAGAGGAAAAAATCTAGATTGGATAGGGTGTACAGAATCATAGAATAATAGAATCATTAAGGCTGGAAAAAACCTATAAAGTTGGACCTATCAAGTCCAACCATTAACCCAGAATCACCACCACCTTCACCACTAAACCATGTCCTCAAATGCCATACCTGCACATTTTTTGAACACTTTCAGGGATGGTGACTCTACCACTTCCCTGGGTAGTCTGTTCCAATACTTTACAACCCTTTCCATGAAGAAATTTTTCATAATATCCAAACTAAATGTCCCCCAATGCAACTTGAGGACATTTCATCTCATCCTGTTGCTTGTTACCTGGGAGAAGGAACCAGCCCCCACCTGGCTATACCCTCCTTTCAAGTAGTTGTAGAGAGTGGTAAGGCTTCTCCTGAGCTTCCTTTTCTCCAAGCCAAACACCCCCAGATCCCTCAGCTGCTCCTCATCAGACTTGTGCTCCAGACCCTTCCCACCTCTGTTGCCTTTCCCTGGACTCGCTCCAGCCCCTCAATGTCTTTCACTTAGTGAGAGGCCCAAAACTGAACAGATTTGAGGTGCAGCCTCTCCAGCGCCGAGTACAGGGGGACAATCACTGCCCTGGTCCTTCTGGCCACACTATTTTTGATACAGACCAGGTGCCACTGGCTTTCTTGGCCACCTGGGCACACTCTGGCTCATGTTCAGCTGCTCTTGATGAGCACCCTCAGGTTCTTTTGCCATGAGCAGCTTTCCAGCCACTCTTCCCCAGCCAAATGTGGGACTGGGCAATTTGCCTTGTTGAACCTCAAGCAACTGGCCTCAGCCCATTGGTTGAGCCTGTCCAGATCCCTCTGCAGAGCCTCCTGACCCTGTTGACTGCTGTTTCTATATTTACTTATGACATCCAGTTACAAAAGACAGTTGCTATTTCAGTCTTTGGGTTCTGAATATTTTATTCTACTTTCATTTCTGACAAGTGAAGTAGAATCCCAAAGAATGACTGTTCTGTGATCAAGAAACTTTCTTCTCTTTTTCTTAGGTGTTGTTAAAAGCATAAAGTTTTTGTACTGTCCAGAGAGTAATAAAATTCATATGCCCTGGATTTGGTTTCTAACTTTAATTTGGTACACCTTTGAAAGCATGCATTCTGACCTGAATAACATGGGTCACAGAATTTAACAAGTGAATGAGGTATTAAATCCATTCCTACTTCTTCTTGGTCTGCTGCTTTTATGATTCTGTACTTTTATCAGTACAGAATGCCCAGCTTCAACATTATGATTGAGCAGATCTTCTAAAGATACATTTACTCTTTCTTGAAATATTTCAAAGCTGTGTTTTCAGGATGACACATACTGGATTTTTATAACATTTTCAGTAATGACCCTAAGCCTTGTTGAACGAAATCAAGTAGTGAAACAAAGGAGCCCCTTTAAGTTTCTTTTCGTTGTTGATAACAATAAAAAACAGACTCAGAAACAAATTGTCATCTGAGCTGAGTAGGCTTTTTCATTGCCTTCATTTATATCTCCTTGGCCTTTCAACCTAAATTTAGCTTGTTTATTCCCAGGATAAATTATATGCACATTATTTTAAATGAGAACATTCAGATGAATGATATTACATTTGAATATCACAATAGATTCAAAAAATAAATGCTTGTGAAAGAAAAGGCAATTCATCCTGACAGTGCTACTCTGTAGTATAGCTCCTCTCATCAATCATTAGCAAACAAACGCTTATATACTTTGTTAAGATTCTATCCTGTCTATGTTCCTAATTATTTATAAAACTTATATCTGGCTCTCCTTCAGACAGCTGAGATGTGTAAAGCCTAACTCTTAGCTGGGATTTACAAATTGTTACCTCCTCTGACAGTCAATAGGGATCCTTGAATATGATAAATTTTAAAACAGACATTTTACTCTTGGTTAAAGAAGAAAAGGCAGACACTGTGAGATTTGAATCTGAACTCTGATTATACTCAATTAATTAAATGTGGGGTTGAGTTTTCAAAATCATACAGAGCTTATGCTTTTACAGATATCTTGGCTATCTAGCTTTGGCACTATATTTTCTGATTGGTGCGGAGGACTACCTGTTTTAATATACATTTTATTTTGCAAAGATAGTGAGCCCAGTTTCCTGTGGTTCCAGGATCTGTGAAAACTAGTTACCGCTGAATGATACCGTGACACCCTTCATATGCATCATTAAGGACTTTCAAAATATGCATGACTACAAGAGCCACACTTACTGTGGCTGGCCCAGTTTGAAGCACGATATTTTGATGGATATTGGCTATTGTCTTGTGGTAGAGAATCGTTACTCACATGCACTATCTAAATATCCCAGCAAAGCAAAACTCAAACTCTAAATATTGTCTTTGTTCCTCTGTGCTGATTTCTACTTATGGCCTATTAGAAATGGATAGTAGTTCATTCATATAGTGCATATCTATAAGAAAACTCTCAGTAAAATATACATTTAAATATAATAAAGACTTTATTTGAAATGCTGCAAATATTTCTGTTTCTCTCTTACATATGTAGATGCATTCATGGGGACATTTTTTCTGTCCAATAAACACATAAAATTATGACAGACTAGCTAATGCTCTTGTGCCCGGACATACTCTTGACTTTGGGTCATTTTGCAGTACCTCTTTTAATGCATTAAGATTTGTTTGCAAGATTTTTTTCCTGTGATGTGTTCTGATTTTAGGATCATCGAGTTCAGAGAAGAGATGTGAACCATATTCAAAATGGTGTTTGGAGCCTCATTTATTTTTGTCTCACTAAAATTCAACACAGACCAATTTTCCATTGTACCATACCATCACTTATAGAGTCATTAAAGTCAGTGTGAACACTAACTTTTCGTATAGTAGCTGCTGCTGATGCTTTAATTCTGTAACATATCAAAAGGATCTTCTTTAGCAAACTCATTATCCTCAGGATTTTTTAATGTGCATGCAGTTTGCATCTTCCATTACAAAGGCATTCAAGCCTGAAAAGCGATTCCAGACTCTCTGATATAGAGCAAAAAAATCCAGCACTTCTGTGATTGCTTATATTTAAAACTCTGGACAATGTTATTATGCAGCATACTTTAGTCTCTTGACTAATACATGAATTAGGGCTTCATTAATAAATCATTCTTATGAATCACAGTTATCTGTTATGTCACACTTGCACTCTCAAAGCCTATGAAAATTAGTGGATATGGCATGTAAAAGTAACAAACAATAGTAGTTATTTTATCATCAAACCATGCTTAATCAGAGCTTATGATGACTAGAGCCTTAGAGTTCTATCGCTTGTGAGCTGTTCCTTTTCTGAGTGGTGAGAAATTTTCAAAAATTACTTTTTAAGCCTACCTATATTATTTCTGTGACTTCACATTTAAAAATAATTCTGTTGTCTCCATTGCTCATGACTGTAAGATATTATTAACAGACCATTTTGATGATGATCCCTGAGAAATAAATTGGGTTTTGGCCATGTCATAAGTGCGGGTGTTCACAGCATCACACAGCCATTACAATTAACAACCCTTCTGGCATATGCTTAAGAAGGGCTCTTAAGCAGTTCAAAATGAGTAATGAATTATCTAAGCCAGAGCTGCACGGGCATGCAGACCAAACTACATTTTAGGCCCTAAAATAAATTTCCCATCATTAGAATGAGTCATCTTGGTGAATCAAAGTGGAGAACTGTATTGTTACAATTCTAGTGTTGTATTTTGTCCTGTAATAATTGAAACGTTCTTTCTCCATTCTTGTTCATTTCTAGCACTTTACATAAATTTGAAGCTCATTCAAAGACTAAAACCTCCATGGCTCTTGACAACAGCCACTTTATTCTATACTTAATAGAA
The DNA here is from genome assembly GCA_013400235.1 of Oriolus oriolus. Taxonomy (NCBI): domain Eukaryota; kingdom Metazoa; phylum Chordata; class Aves; order Passeriformes; family Corvidae; genus Oriolus; species Oriolus oriolus. The sequence continues at coordinate 588,759 of VXBT01012514.1, forward strand.
GACAGTCTTCTGCTCTGACTCTACTCAGAAATGCCCTGAAGTACTACTATAACACCACACATTTTTCTCCTCAGATGGCACATATAATATGAAACATCTGCGAAAAGCTCTTTTCTGGATAGAAAGGTTCTGGTTTTGGTTTTACCCTGGAGGCTATTTATATTATTTCAGCTTTAAGAATATCTGCAGCCCTCTGTGAGGCAGGCTTTTCTCAGTGTCGCCAAGTGAAGCACCAGAAGCAATAGGCACAACCTGAAATATGGGAGGTTTCCTGGTCATCAGGAAACACTTTTTCACTGTGAGAGTGGTGGAAGACTGGCACAGGTGCCCTGGGAGGTGGTGTAGTCTATCCTTGGAGGTATTCAAAAGCCATCTGGAGTAGCTCCTGGGTAACAGACTAATTGGAATACAAAGAATCATATTGTCCCTCTGAGATTTCAGGGTACAAAGATGAGCACTAAATAATTTAGTTATCATAAATATATATTTATTTTTAATGCATAAATAATAGCATACCTCTCCAAAACTGTTTATACTGTAGGATATCTCAGATTATTAAGATTACAGTAATGATTAATTTTTTTAAAAAAATAAGAAGGACTGCTTCTGCTATTATTTTGATTTTCTGTCATTTTCATTCCTGACTTGGTTTTGAAAACCATGTAAACAGCCGTGAGTGTTCTGTGCTCTCTCAACTGCTACTGCTGTAAGCATGTTTATTCGTAATACTCCAGATGCTCAGGTGTGTCATACTAGTAGACTCTGGGGAAGACATTTGAATAGTTTTCTGCTAGCTTCCTAGCATGTGACCTGACTGCTGCAGCAAATTCCAAGCTGTTTAGATTTTCTAGCTACAAAAATATCAGTGTTTCTGCCCAGTTTCCCACTGTATGTACTGATTCTCCATCCTGACTGAGCATTACAGCACAGCCAAGAGTGGGTATGAATGTTGGTACAGATGCCCAGGGATGTTTAGACCAGTGATCAGTATTGCACAAAGACTGGAAACAATCTGAGGGTCTGGCCTATGGCTCAGAAAGTCACATTCTGTGAACAACTGATTGGGACAGTCCCCTCTTCATGAAAGTCTTTACCTTTAAAAACTCATGCTGCAAAGCTGGCTTGCATGACCTCAGGCAGAAACGAACCCACATTCTTTGTGAAGTACTTTTAGACTATTAGCATACTCTGGTAGTATCTAGGTAATCACTGTGAGGTAATGAAAAAGTTTTGTCCTAGAGTAACTTAAAAAAATCTCATTCCAGTAAAAGACAGCAGAAGTGTGGATCGATCTATTTAGTTAAACTGTAAGTAGCCTAAGAGCTGCTCAATGTTTTTAAACATTGAGAGAAAATACTGAGAAGCTGATTACAAAGCTACTTCTGTGGGTAAGAAAGTGAATTTTCATTCTGTGGAGCTGGTAAAGTTAGATCCAAATAAACAGTTCATTAGGTCTTATACTGAGATTATTACCAGGGGATAATTTTGCAGTCATAGTCCATATTTGGTTTGTTATTATAGGGGGTTTTATCGCGGGGCTATGCGGTGGCAGTTTTTTGTTGGTTTGTTTGTCTGTCTGCTTTTTTTTTCTGTATTTTTTAAAAGAACATGGTTTGGCATATAATTTGCTGATCATGAATATCTTTGAACCACAGAATAATAACTGAGGGTGGCTCAAACCCTCCTGCATGTCAGGTAGCTCAGATCTGAAAGATTAAGGAGTGGCAGCACAGCTAGAAAATTAATATTTATTTCATTAAGTGAATGCATTGCACTGTACATTGGAGTTTACATCCCTCCAGAGGAGTAAAGGATTCACAGTGTGAGAACAATTTCCAGCAAGATCCTACCTGATGGTAGTAAATATGTTTTACTGCTGGACTGTTGTGGATTTAATGGGCCTTCTCATATATTGGCAGGAGATATTAATACCCCAATGATAATGGGATCTACTAACCTATGTAATTTCGTTGGAGGGATTAAACATAATAATTTGGTGGTGGTTGTTTTCAGTCCAAGTTATAAGACATTTAAATACCTGAGACTGAGAAATTCAACCTTACTGTACTTCTAGACTATTTCGTTGGACAAAATTGAGGTTTCCTAGAAATTACAAGTGTTGCAAAGATTAAAGATTACATTTTCTTAAGTATTTACTAATTCTACCCAAAGATAGGGTAGGTGAAATATAGGTTCCACTTATAGTTAATCACAATTACTTGCTTTACCTACTTGGACAGTTTGAGAGACTTATATAGGACAAGAGTTCTTTTCTGATTCATTGACTATTTAGACGCCTTTTACAGCCATTTCTGAGTGAATTCTTCAAATACAGTGCTTAAAGGACACAGCAGATGGATTAACTGAGGAAGCTTTAATAATAATTGAAATTAAATGAATAGCATCATGTCATTTAGATTAGATTTTGTCTGTATTGAATATTTCTTACTGATGAGAACTGCCAACTTGAGAGTATTACATATTCATTGTAAATTAAAAAATTGGCAGTAAAACTTTATTGAAAAATAAATTTCAATTAACAAGTACTAAATATCTGGCCCTAATTAGAAAAGGCTACGTTTATTAGAGATAAATTCTGAAAAGGTTTATGTGAGGCTTTTATACTTATTGTCCATGATTTATTTTGTTTACAAGGCAGTTCATACAAAAGTAGCTAACAAAAAAGCTTGGTCACACAACAGTCTGTCTGAGATGAACATATCCACTTTTTGCATAAATGACTCAGATTCCATATTTTCCTGCTTTCTTTCCTTTCTAACGTTTCTCATTAGGGCTCATTTTCTTCTGGTGAATCTCTCTTGTGTTACAGAACAGTTAATACCTCATGGGAAGAATATCTGATTATTACTTTTCTACCCCTTGTGCAAAGTTTACAAAGTTGAGATGTGAAAATGTAGTTTAGATAAAGAATGTCTTTTTACCTTGCCCACTGCACTAATTCTTCACAAGTGTATTTTTCGCCTAAGTGATTTTCCAGAGGAAGAGTCCTTTTTGCTGAAGTGGCTGTGACTGAAAAATATGGATTGGACAAACAGAACCCCAAAATTTAGGGGTAACCATCATATTTGCTCTCATTACTAAAACAAAAACCCTCCTTTTCTGATAGGTAAAGGAAGCAGAAGAAGGTCCCAGAGGGCCTTGAAAATGGATGGAAACATGAAAACAAGTGACAAGACAGACTTTTTTTTTAAAACCCACTAACAAGATGAGGAGAAAAAGACTAGAACTGAGTATAGAGTGTTGAGGCTGACAGCTAGTCTGAAGGCTTCACAGTTCCTAAATTGGAAATGGTTAGCTTCTATTCGTGAGAAAATCCTGTGAGAAGAGAAACAATTAGTTTCTACCCTTGATATGTTGTATCAACAGAAGCAAAAAATCCAAACAATAGAAAAACAGCCACATTGCTGCACCTGTTGTTTTTCTAAATTCTTGAGTGTCCATGCTATAGGTGTCCAGTGGTAGTATATTGTAGTTAATATAGCCAGTGAGTCTATTGTAGTAACTTAGCAGCCAATGACTGTGTAACACGAATGATAACATACAGAGATGTACAAAAAGAAGCTGCTTTGTTAATAAACGGCTTTTGGCCTTCAATTGAAGCACTATCCCTGTGTATGTGTGTCATTTTGGCCGACCCAACAGTGACAACTGAATTCAAGATAATTAAACAGGTATTCCATGGAAAATGAAGGGCTTGACCTCAGTTCTCAGTTCATCTCCGACAGGCTTTAATATGTACAAGTGCAGATACCTTTGGGGGATCCCAGGTTACTGATCAGGATGTCGATGAAGAGTCTTCTCTTCCAGTTCCTCAGAAGTGTATGCAGAACTCCCTATTCCTGGCTACTACATTGTAAGGTTTAGCACCGCCCTACTACAGTTTGTTGTAGGGCTCTACAAACATTAAGGCACTAAGGACTTGAGTCAGGATTACATTGTCCAGAGGAAGTTGTTACTTATCTGAATGCCCATCCCTCAGTGCAATTCGCTGAGTGAACTCTCCTACAGGTGTGGAGGCTATTACTGCTCATGCTTGTGTTTGTAGACTCCCAGGAGTCCAGTTGGTTCAGATGTGTCATACTGAGTGTTTCTATTTAGCTTCCCATGGAAATAAATTTTTATTGTAAGTATAGATTTTTTTCCCTCGTATGAAAGCATTGTCTAACAGTTTTAAAAAAATATTTTTAATAAATTGAATGGCTAAAAAGTTTCTCAACTCATTTTCCACAGATGTAAATTGGCTAAACAGCTTCCATATTTTACCTCTATAGGCAAAAAAAATCTAAGGAACTTTTTGAAAAAAAATAAGGTTGGCTTATAAGTAGCTACCATTCTCATTCTTGTCCTCATGAGACACTAGCTTTGGAAATCTCAGTCTGACTTTCTGTTTTTGTGCAATTCCTTATAAGAATTATGTAGTTCAAGCCTATCAGTGCTTAAGAGGCCTTTGGACTTTAACAACAGGCTTCAACTTCTGGTCGGCCTGGAATTGGTCACACAGTTGGACTGGATGAGTGCTCTACGTCCCTTCCAACTGCAATTGAAATATTCTTGCTAATCTATTCTATTCCATTCAGTTGCATATGAAATTGATATATCTAAATTAGGATTTGTTTCAGCAGTGAAATGATGAAATGTTTCAGAATGAATCATCCTCTAGATGCTTGTCTCCACCAACTACAAAAAATGAAAAAAACCAAAAAGTATAACTTAGGGTAACTAAAGAACAAACGAATGAACTAACTAACTAAGCAAATAACTAACTTTTTAACAGACAGACAAGATGGAGCCCTCCTCTAGTGAACTAGCCTTAAATTAATACCTAAGCTATCTATACAGTCAATACAAAGAAATAAGGCTATACCTCCAAATAAAGATTCTGTCTCCAACTACTGAAAATAATAAAGTGATGGTGCACTTATTTTATTGCCCAAAATGCAGTCTTAAATTACATATTTCTATGGGTAGACTAGATCCTTGCTTGGGAATCTCTTCTTAAGTGTTGGCCTAATTGTGTTTTAGGTAGAATAAAGGGATAAATATCAGCAAGTTTCTTCAAATCTGTGAAATTTATCAGAGCCAGGAAGGAAGGAACACTGCTTGGAGTGCTATAAGTGAAAAAGACTTCCTGATACAGAGGCATTAGGGGACTTTATCTTACCTAAACTCACATCTTCTGTGCAGATATCTCAATCAAAGATAGCCTAGATATCTTTTGAGTCAATAGAAAAAAATAACGCTTAGAATGCTAACTTTTACATAGATAAAAATGGTGCATATCATCCCTACAATTCAGTTTTATTGTCAGTGGACAGAGGAAGACACACCCTATTTTGAAGTATTTGTCTAAAATTATTCTATCTGACTATCATTGCAGGTGGTCTGCTCTCTCTTGCCACTGACTACATGTGTAATCCAGAGAATTTTGTTACAGGTAAGCTTTCAGATTCCCAGAGTTAGGAGTTGTGTCCCACTCGCTTAACAGGTCAACTGTTATTGCACTGCACTGATACTGATTTCTATGGAGCACAGAACTCATCTATTCATGAAGTGCTGATTGCCGCCAAGACTACTGTTCCTGCAATGATGCCTTTCTTGCTCCCCTTAATCGGTTACATATCAGTGTTTATCAGACTGATGATATCTCAGTAGATCCCGGGCTTGGATTTTCTTTAAAAATTAAACAAAGCCAATACTTCCCCAGAAAAATCAACAAAACTATTTTGAATATCTAGCTAATTTACACTTTAAAAGAACATGATATTCAAGACAATGCCTTGGTAACAAAAGGGAAACTAACTCCTTTAGTTCTGTTCAGCTCTGCCTCCAGGGCAGTGCTCCATCTATGGGTGAAAGAATAATTCATGATAGAACCTATTCAGACATTGTTTTTTTATTGATTTCACCCTCTATGTTCCCAAATATCAAAAATCTCTGTAAAGTGAAAATATAAAACCTTCATTAGATATTACTTATCTAGGAATATTCCATGTTAAAACACACTTTTATAATGATCTATACTTGGAAATGCCATACCACATTATAGTACAGTATGTATTATCCATTTCTCTGACCTCAAAATGATGTGTGTGTGAGGCTTTAATATGATACAAGTTGTAAATATGACAAAGCAGTGAACTTTCTAAGTCCAGTAAATTGTTAGAAACAACATTTTAAAGAATTCTGCCCAGGAGAGGTATCATTTTTTACCTCCTGGAGCTAATGATCTCATGTCACAGATAAACTAGGTTATAATCTGTTCTTATGACTCAAGAGAAACATCTAAGAAAATACAAATAAATCATGGCTGCTGTCAGGTCATTTGCCAGAGCATTCCTTGAAACCTTCGTTTAAAACAACCTCGAGGCATTTTCTGGTACATTGTAAAGAGCTATCCCTTTCTGAGCACAAAATTCTAGTTCTTGTCTTTATGGCACTGTTTTGATCCCTAATTACAACTGGGTGACAATAATACCCTGGCTCCTCCTACAAGGAATTGTTTACTCTGTTACAAGAATGCTTAAAGTAACTGGCAGATTTCAACCATCTGAGTAACTTTATTCAACTACTTAATTGTGCATTAAAATAAAAACTTCCCATGTACATATTTTGTAGCTAATCTTCATTCGTGAGTTTCTTAATATGCTTAGATGTGTGTGACAGAGAAATAAGAGTTACTTTCAACTTTGGGGATGTAGGCCTCAGTCTGGCCACCTTTTGCAGCCATAAGAAATACCTCCCAAAAGCCAGACCACACCATGCTAATAGGAAAAAAGTATAGATCATTAACTAGATATAAAGCATAGGTGATTACAGATTTAGGGCTAACGTCAAAAAAAAATTTGTAAAGCCAAGACAGTGGATTGTTTAATTACTGACTTTCATGGAAGTAGGAATGCACCAATCATTCCTTACACAGAGTGACCACAATTCTTTGGAAAAGACCAAACTGAGAGTAATCAGCACTTTGTACCAGAAGGTTTGCAGGACTTTGTGTTAACACTATAGCTCAGGGCAGCGTCTTCATTCAAGGTAATGCTTAAACACCTGTATCAACTCAGGCACTGATGTTAATGGGGCTTAAGCTTCTGCTTCATACTTTGTTAAGTACCGATGTCGAAGTATAAATGGTTGAAGGCAAGTTCCATAGTAGACAGTGGTTGGTTGGAGAACTCAGTCCAGACTCCAAGCTGATTTAAAAACACCTTACTGCATAGTGGAAGTCAGTTTTTATTTTCATAAATAAATCAACTCAAATTTTCATTTTGTTTGTTTGGTTTTATTTGGTGGAGGTATTTGGTGTTCATCATCAGACCAACAATATAGAAAAAGCAGTTTATTTAAGATACAGTTGCTGTTGGTGTTGCTGGCCAGAAAGAGAGGATGGGAAGGTGTCATGGTTTAGGAATGGTACTCTCCAGTTTAGTGTTCCCACTGAAACCACGTGCCACTTGCTCATCCCCAGTTCCCCTTCCTTCTCTGCTGGAGAGGAGAATTGGAGGCACAAAAGGTGAAGATCACAGGCTGAGATCAGAACAATTTACTGGGAACAGCAATGAGATAAGAAAATGATCATCATCAGCAGCAAAAGCATACAAGAGAGGCAAGTGAGTCAGCACTATACCATGTGGAGCCCAACAATACCCTACCACTTCCTGGCCACACTACCCCAACCTGGAAAAACCACTTTCCCCTTTCCTGGAAAATTATGTGAGGTGCTAGAAAATAGCCTCTACGTCCCAGCCATGCTCATTACTGGCTACTGCCAAAACGGACCCTGGTGTGCCTGAAACCAGGACAGAAGGATTAGGAGGAGTCAGAGTGAGGGAAAAAAGAAGAGGAGCTGAAACATGGGAGTGGGTATTCAGTCAGGACACATGGCCAAAATCTGGGTACCAGATTTTGAGTGACTACAGTTGTGACAGACACTTACAGGCATATCCTTAAACTATTGCTATATTCCTGCTTGTAGTCTGGAGGATATAGCTGATCATAATTTCAGGTAAAATTTATTCTCTATACTAACACTGTAAAAACATTTAGACTTACCAAAATAAGTAATTCTTTTTTTCCTCCAAAGTAACTTTTATCCAGAAAAATATTGATTACTTCAGGCTGCTTTAAACCCAAGATTTCATTCCTTGGCTGCAGTTTGCAATTCTTTCTTTTTGCTTTTATTTCTGTGTTTTTTCTAAGCAGCAGAAAAATGTGCACATATAGCTCCAGTCACGATTACTCTTCCACAATTTTTTTATTATTCTTTCATTATAAAATTTCATATTCCCTTAGTTTAGGTTACTATTTTTCACTGTCTGTATTGGTTCTGTCCTTTTCTCCATAGCCGATATTATCAGCTAAATGGAAAACTGATACGCATCAGTCACCTTTTTCATAGGTCATACCTACACTATTTTAAATAATGATTCCATTCTTGCTTCTTAATATCTGCTTCTACTTGCTTTGTTCTCTTTTGCACTTTTTAGTGAATAATTTCTTTCCACTTGTTTTGATTTATTTTATAAGAACTCTATTAGGTTGAGTTTTGACACCTCTTTCATTTTATTCTAATTTTTTTATTCTTTTCCATTCATTCCCTATATTACTTCTGGAATACTTCACAGACAGTTTGAAGTCCTTTTATGCAATGTTTTCACTTGTAATTTAAGATGTTCCACAGCACCTTAAAGGAAATTTCAAACTTTCACTCTGTTCTTGTCCTTTATTTTTCATTTACACTGATTTTAGTAAATAGCTCAAAGTCATCCATCTTGAAATGGATGCCTTAACTACAGACTATTTAATTTAAATTTGTGATTACTGCTGCCAAAGTTATTTTTCCAAGTAGCTGTTCTGAAGTTTCTTCCTTGTAAACAAAGGCAAGTCTAAGACAGCATTAGCTTCTAGAATGTTAGGACACAATTTATCTTAATTGTAGCAGACATCCAAAATATCTACTTTAGACTGCAGTGGAATATATTCTAGAAATGACAGCTATTCAACACTGGTTGTCAAAGGAATGTAGAATAACTAGCCTAGGTTTGGCAAGTAATGGCATCAGTTAGCCAAATGTGCCCTTCTTCTATTGCTTATCCCAAAACCCAGTGGACATGGCTAACATCAGAAAGAATTCACCAACCAGCTCTCCTTTGTATTTTATGTGTAAAACACCACTTAACGCAAGATCTCACAACATCCTTTCTCACAAGCACATAAAAAAGGAATTCAGTGTTCAGCAAGATGCTTTCAAGTGTGATATGCCCACATGCCTTTTTCGTAGAAGCCTTTCCATACCATGCATCCCACTGAATGATGAGCCAACAAAGGCTCATCCTCTAAGAGCCAACAAAGGCCATACTTAACTGCAGAGAGCAATAGGTGTCCAAAAAGGCTTTTAAGGCAAAGAGATTAGGACCTTGTCAGATGGTGTGCACAACATAGATTGCTGATGTCTGTGGGATGTGATAGTGGTAAGTGTCACAGAGAACACTTGATTTGTATCATAAATGTGAGTGATTTTGCTCAAAGCAAAGCAGGCCTTTCTGTCTATTCTTCACGAAGGGTACTTCAGCAGCCATTTTCTGTCTAAAGACACTCCTGCCTCCCTGTTCCCCTGAGAACTGTTTCAAGTCACACTATGTCTGCTTTCTCAGGATTTGCGAAGAGAAGAAGGAAGATACAAGATGCTGCTACAGAAAAATAGCAAATAGTTTATACTTTGGGTTGTGTAGGGCTAAATAAGCTTTGGAGTCATTTCCCACTTTGCAGGCTCTACCAAAGACAGTTGCTCTGGATCCTAAAGGTAGAAGCATTGCGGAAAAAACTTGTCTGTTTTCTACATCCAGCAGAAATGCCAGAACAACTGCATGGTGATAAAGAGTGCCCAGTGTCTGCATCTGCAGCTGTACAAGCTCTGGAGGAAAGAATCTGTCATAGCCCTTCTGAGGCAAGGGATGTTTTGAGAGGATGAATGCATAGAGGTTTCAAAGCATTTTTGTCGTCTTGTGAGACAAAGTTCTGCCTATGCTTTTTGTTTGTGCTTCACTTGTAGGCATCTATGGGTGACTGCGCAACAGGACAGAGTTCCCCGGTTGCTGCTAAATGAGCCTGAAATAGGAAGTCATTACCTTGGGTACAGAAATCTTATTTTTAATTCAGGCTGTTTTTCAGACCCAAGCCACTGTCCGTACAGGGCTCATCACCCTGCTTTAAAGAGATCTTCTCTCATGCTTCCCTGCACAGCTACACATGTTGTATGGATCTCATCCATACATACAATGTACAGAAAGACTGGAATCCTGGATATACCAGGGTACCTATGACTAAATGACTTTCTTTTTTAGTTCCTTTTAGTTCCTTGGTGTCTGAATTCAATCCAATGATAAATTCAAAGGAGAAGGTAGGAGGAATTGGAAAAGGAAGACTGAGATGAAATACTTAACATGGAAATTCAGAAACAGAAATAGGTGATCTTGATGAGGACATGTGAGCCCTCAGCAGATGCAAAATTGAGATGAAGACTTCATACCCTAAATAGGTTAGGAAGGATGGAAATGACTGAGAAGGGCTGGGATGGAGAGGGAGAAAAGGCAAGAGAGGCCATCCAGATTTCTGCAGAAGGATCTTACTGAGACTTTCCAGCCCTATTCCATTGCAAATGTATTCATCCAGTCAAGTGTCTTGTCTGTAGACTGTCTCATCCCTTGCCCTTATGCATTTGAGGTCACTGGGGATGCCCACACCCTGGGCATCCCACTTCCCCTTCGTAGCGTTGTGCCATTGACCTTCCTGTCTTTTCAGTCTCTTCACCCTAAATCTCCACTGCTACAGATGCAAAATTCACCTGCTTTTCTAACAAATGACTAAGTTAGACATAATGGCAAGACTGTTGTAAGGTTTTGCTGTCTGAGTCACATCTAAAATATTCTGCAAATAAATAAGATCTCCCCAGTCTCCCAAATGACTCAATCCTCTGTTTTTTGCCTGATCAAAATGATGAAAATATTTAAAAATTTCCCTACTTATAGGAAGTATAGACCTCAAGGAGTTTAAAAAAATAAAATTATTTTTAACATCCAGGAAGTTACAAGACGGATCCTTTAATCTGCTTTTAAATGAGATATTTATATTGTTCTCTGGTTTTCTTAGCTCTGTTGCAATGGATAAATACTCTTTTTCCAGGCTAAATGTTGGTATTACAAATCTTGGAAAAATCAACTTAACTTACAATTCAATGTAGGCTTTAAATGAGGTTTTGAAACATGTATTAAAACCAGGTGTTTTTAAATGGATGCAAAATCAATCAAAACATACAGAAATTTGAATTTTACATTTTCACAACCTTGAATCTGAGAGCAAAAACTGAAAGACTTCTTCCTACACAATGCACCATATTCTACTCCAAAAATTATGAACAAAACCAGCCACCTTAGTCTAATTATAGATCATCTCAGTTTCTCATCTTCATTTTTCATTCGTGGTGACTATACAGTTCTGCAGGGCTGGTAACGTAACAGATACTGAGGGGAAAATAATGCTTATAGTATCCTGTCATAGAATGGACAAGTAATTTTTGGAAGAATGTGATATATAATCTACAGTCAAACATTTGGATTCAAATTAATTTCCAACTTGTATTTCAGGAAGCCTTTCTGAGGTATTTATTTTTCAAGGTATTAGAAACATAGAATATATTTTTCATCATTTACAATCCCCATGCACATTTCTTTTTAAAATAAATTATTATACAAAGGGAAAAGGAAAGATTACATATAACCTTAAATTAATTTTTCATCACATAAGCATTAGTTAATTATGCACATGCCTTATCAATTAGTCTGTAAGCAGGAAACCTTAGCTGCTCAGCATGTTGGGCAGTGAAGCATGCTGTTCACATATTAAACATTACAGATTCTCAGGGTATTCTGTTATTTTGCTTTGGTTTCTTTAAATATATATGTAAAATTTGTATGTTTTCACAATTTTTTTCTGGTTTAATAGCAGTTTAATTTTTTCTCTCTCCCCCTTCTGTCCCCTCCTTGTCCAGTTACTCAGTGACTCCATGTATTATCACATCACTTCTTCCAATGTAGTTGGCTTTGAGGTCGTGGGTAAATCAGTTCAGAGAAAGATTATGACTTCCTAAAGGTTCATTCATCAGGGAAACCCACAGAGCATCCTCTTGGCAGAACTAAGAGGTCACATGGCATGGAAGGCTGCACACAATGGCTGTACCATTAGAGAAACATCTATGAACGTGAGACACGCCTGCCCATAAATCAGGGTTTAGGCCTTCTGAGCACTTGTGTGTAATGCTTTCCAAATATCCTGCCTGCCACTTCATTAGGCCACAGGCTGAACCTCACATCTACTTGTCCCAGGCAGTCTGGATGCCACGGCAGGTCTCAAACAGTAAGAGATACCTATGAGTGAGCACAGAACCCTAAACCGGCTTAGGTGAGAATATAAAGTTTTAGGATTAGGATTCAGTTTAAGGTTACAGACCTGGCAGCTGTCTACTGCCCCCTTTAGCCAATGGCTGGTCAAAACAGCTAGCAGAGTCGTATGCCAATGTAGTTCACCCTCAGGTAGGCTCTTACAGCTGACTTCAGTCCCCTAAACATAGATAGCCATTAGATACAGGTGTCTCAGGCTATCTCCTGTCTGAAGTCAGCTGAATCACTCTGTGCATGTGTTGGCTTTCTCTACATTAAGAGCCCTAGAGTTTATATACCTGCTACCCACATAAATACATGCATGAACATACCTCAGTTCAGAGGTTTTGATCTCAGCTCATTGTAGTCATAGTTAAGTGTGGTGAAATCTGCCCCTGAACTGTATATAACACATTGATTTATGGAGTGAAGAAAACCTCAAACTCCACTCTACCTCCCCTGTTATGCTGAGACAACTGTTTATGAGTCTGTAGCAGAGGCAGATGACAGCAACAGCCTGGATTAAAAACAGTGGTTTGTTTCAGAGTGCTACTTTTAGTCCAGATTGTTTCAGTGTTCCTGTCCCCCAGTGAGGCCAGACAAACTTCCGTGCAAGCACAGCTGAAGAGGTGGCGATCAGTGGTGCTGGAATGATAGAACAGGGAGTGAAGGGGGTTGGAATTTCTTCAAGTTGTTTTGCTGCTGAAGTCAGAATAACTATTCCTTCACAAAGAGAAGTCTTTGTGTCAAAAAAAGTATTTCCACTTGAGCAAGCATGTCTAAGGATACTTAAAAAATGAAAACCTTGAAGAAAAAAGTAAATGCTGGTGAAATGTTAACAGTAGTTTTCATTCAGATTTCACTCGTGCAGAACAGTTTTTTTAGTACAATTGCGTGCTGCAGATGTTGTGCTGATATGACAGTTGGTATTCAGGGACCTACACATGCTCAAAGGCTGAGAGTGGTCTCCTGGGCAGGGTGATAAGAAAGGATGGTATTAGATGAGATCACAAATGGCTAAGTTAGTTTGTTAGTCTGAAGCTGCTTTTGAAATACAGAGTTACTACTTACATATTCTTATGCTTCATTCTCACTTCCCTTCTACTTATTCTGGGGCTCATTTGAGCTCACAGTGGATATTTTGTCGTTGGTTTGTTTCCTTTTATTCATCTTAGGTTTAATAAATGAGTTTATATCAGAGCAGGTGCTGAGAGGCACCAGAGGATATTGAGGAATTTACATGCAGATCACAGAGAGAGGGGATAACCTATCTTTTGGTGGTAGAGAAATGTCGATTTTACTTACCACACCTGCAATACTCCTGCAAGCCACAGGCTGAGAACATGCATCCAAGGCAAGCAGGAAGGTAGAAATTTTGTGCGTAAGTTGAAGGTCTCTGATAATTTCAGGCCAATATAATTGCAGGTCACTGCTGATGGGATGGTACTTTTCTGGCTCTTAACTGCAGCTGCAATTTTATATTGGTAATACATGGAGTAAAAATGAACTGAAACAGAGAAAGAGATATACCTGGAGAGGTATAATGTATTCTCTTAAATTATATTTTCACATTAAGGAGTTCACTGATCTGACTTGTCACATGGCTGTATAAGCATAATTCTGGCTTCAAGGTCCCAAGAGAGAAAAAATTTTTTTGCTGCAAATCCACTCTTTTCATCTTGTCTTTTTACCTATGTGACAACATTCTTCATCTGCTTGTCTACTCACTTTACTCACTTCGTAACATTTGCTGCCTGCCACAATTTCCTTGTTTGGCCACTCAAAGCTCAAGACACTATGACCACACTTTACAAGAAGGTGTCACGCCATGAAGATGCTCAGAGGGTTGTAGCACTCCTCCAATGGAGACAGGCTGAGAGAGTTGGGACTGTTCAGCCTGGGGAAGAGAAGGCTCTTGTGACACCTTATAGCACCTCCCAGTACCCAAAAGGGCTACAAGAGAGAAGGAGAAGGACTTTTTACAAGGGCAGAGAATGATAGGACAAGGTGGAATGGCTTAAAACTGAAAGAAGGCAGGTTTATGTTAGATATTAGGAAAAAATTCTTCACTATGATGGTGATGAGACACTGGCCCAGGTTGCCCAGAGAAGTTGTGGATGTCCCAACTTCAGAAATTGAGAGATCTGTAACAGAAGATAGAGCTGGGCAAGCTTTTAGTTCAGGGAGGCAGGAGAAGGGATTGTGCCCTTTTGGAGCAACCGGTGGCTACTCACTGTCTTCCTGTGCTTCACCAAGGCAGATGATGACTACACAAATGTCAATTTCAGTAAATTCTATTGGTGAAACTACAACTGATTTCCACTGGAATACACAGCACTTTAGAAACAGTTTGCTACAATAAAACACTTTGCCAAGAGTGAGAGTGTGTACTGTGATAAAATACAAGTTAATTCTAGTAAGATTAAATGAAAGTAGCAGCTGAATCCATTAAGACTACACCTAAATGTATAACTTTAACCTCAAGAAGAGAACAAGGAAACAGAATATCCTCTCCAAATCTTAGTCAATATGTTCTGTTGACTTCAGTAAAAACTGGATGGAGTTGTTGAAGGTGGTAAGATGGGCAGAGATGAAGTTTTTCTCAAAATTTATGTTATTATTTTATATCATGTGGGTTTAACCCAATGTATGACCTGAATGAATGTGTTAAAAATAATTTTCTTTTGTTTTGAAACTGTTACAGGAAAAAGTCTGAAAAAAACGCCGGATAAAGCTAATACTCTCATCTGATTCAAGATATGTAGAAAGAATCCATAGATTTGAGACAACATTAATAGCTTGGAGGGCAAAAACTGCCCGCAGGATAAAAGATATAAAAACATCTTTTAAAAAGATAAGTTGGGAAGGTTGCTAAAAGATGAATAAGCTACATGACTCTGGTATTCATTTAAATCCTGCACTCACGGCTACAACAAAAAGGTTTCTTTTGCCACATCAATCTCTGAACTACAATATTCTTTATTTAAATTATGAACTAATGGCCTGCATAATTTGTTTCATTAAAAAAGTCTGTTTCCTATTACAGATTATGACACTGAAGAAGAACAGTTGTTGAGGCTCCAGCACTGCAGAATTGGTTTGAAGTTCAGAGTTCTGAAGAACGATGGAGCCGAGGGCGATGCCTTAGGCTTGTGTAACTAATTGTCTTTACCAGAGTGGCCTGACTACTCAGTCAGAAAACCAAGGGGTAGTAAGCTGAAAATTTAGAAGCATCTTTTAGTCTGTGCCTACTTTATTTAAAAAGCTGTTTTAAGGAAGAAGGCATTATAGCCTGTAATAGAAACTTGACTAGGATAAAGATAATTGAACATATTACTTAAATCCTCGACATTCAAGATGAACTATCTGGTTTTATTCAAGATCTGTGTGCATTAAGTTAGTGGTAAACTCAAGACAGCACATGTATTAAAAGGTTGCTGAAGAATGCTTGCATGCAGGCTACTGCATGACATCAGTGTCTTTTTCTTACTATGAAGATTATAAATATTAGTGTTTAAAAAATTATTTTTTAAACACTCTGAAGATACACCACCAAAAGGGTTCCAGAATTTAGGCTACTCAGAGCAGTACATTTCCTAGGCAATTAGGAATATAATTGCCTAGGAAATTTTCTATAGGAAAATATAGACATTTTATTTGGCTACAGTCATTTCTGTACTTGGTCTTGAGCTGTGCAGTCTCTCTAGTGTCCAATGTACCCATTCACAGTTCATTCTGTTGACAAACAGGAGGTGAAACTTAGACCAGAACATTTCTCCATAATCTAAGGCCCTGTCTGCTTGATCTTGTATGCTGGACTCTGAAATCATTGCAAAGCCTCAGTGAGGCACAGTTTTCTATCTGACACCCTGACACCATCTCACATGGATCTTGGAGTGAGAGAGAGGTTGTGTAGTGGCCTAAAATGTCAGATGTCATCACTAAACTGGGAAGATGGGGAAGCACCTAACCTTGTGTTCAAAAATGGCCCCTGAGATATCTAGACTACTTAAAGCAGGGTGTAACTGTTCTAAAAATGATACAATTATGTTAAAACTAAAGTCTACAAAGAAACTAATTCACTTATCTTGGTGAATCTGGGTTATATCAGTGTCCTAGGTGAATTCTTGGGGTATCTCCAGAGATACAGTTTTAATTACACTAGTTTTACTTGTCTGATATATGTGTTCAGATTCTGCTTAGTTTTTCACTGTACTGATGCTGTAACTGTGCTCCTGCAGGATGACCATGCATATGCTGAACAACATATTATGACAGAGAGGGTCCTTTGGCAAAGGTTGTCCTTTCTAATCATTGCTAATGACACTTTCAGCAGCCTATCGGCTTCATGCCACTCTCGTGCCTTTGGCAAACTGCAGTGAGTGGCTGAATTCCATGCTTTGACTTCACAGGTTGCTGGACTGAGAGCTCCTCTGGACCCAGGGCCAGAGTAAACCCAAAGCACAGGGGCTGAATTAAAACCCTTGGATAAGCTGAGATACATGAAGTCACACCAAAGTGAAACAGAAATATAGATTTTTAACTTCTAGTAGCAGTATATGCTAAGTGCTTTAAACATTGAAAAGCTGCACCAAAGAGATCTTAAACACAGTTCTTACTGCAGCAGTGTTACCTTTTCACAGAATTTCTTTACTTTAGACAAAACATAGACGGAACTATACTGTTCACATTTTTAGATAGAGTGTTCACATAAACAATAAGAGCTGATAGAAACTATATATATAAATCTGTGTAATGCCTATGTAATATTTATGTAAGATCTATGACTATTAGAATTAGACCAGGATAGGTTAAAAAAGAAAAACTAGAATCATGTGTTAATTTTATTGGTCAGTTAAAAATATAATCCACACTTCTGTAAGTGTAGAGATGAAGAAGCAGCTGTTTTTTACTTGCTGTTTGCCTGCTGCTGCTGTTACTGCTTGGCCTTATCATGTATGCCCTGTGAACTCTACCTTCAGAAAACTATGGGACTGTGAAATAAAGAACTTTAGCAGGACAGCAGCCTCCTCTGCTCTTTCACCCTCGTCTGAAAAGGAAGGGTATCCCATCAAAAGCTCAACAACAGGTGACCGTGTAAATATGCAACGGAAAGCAACAAAGGAGAATCTGAACACACAAGCGCCAGACATAATTAAAGCTGATAAAATTAAAACTTTATCACTGGAGGTACTCCATACTGTATAGTGCATTCCATAGGGAAGAAAGCTGCTGATTTTTCTGTCCAGACTGCTGTAATCGGGGCCAGGAAAAGCCATATGGAGGGAGTAGGAAACTGTGCCTTCCTAAGTTACTGGACAAGCTAAGCTGGGAAATATGGGTGAGAAATAGGAGAAGCACAGGAAACAGTGAACTGTCACACTGCTAGAAACTGACAGACATCTTGCTGGAGAAAAGGTGTGACATCCAGAAACAGAGCTACTGAATGCCTTAGAGCTGACTGAAATACAGGGCATCTGTAGGAAATGAGTGAGAGTTTATACAAACCCACTGAAAAACCACAGGAACCCACTGAAGTCTGCTAGAAAGGCAGACTTGTGGAAGACACCTCCCTTGAAAAGGTGTAGGTGAAAGGAGCAAGATCTTTGTTAATCCTTTGTTTAGGATCACCCCACAACTGAGTCTCACAGTCCTGTTTTATATACTTATGTATGAAGGGTTCTGCTTTTCCAGTGTGGAAGTTGTATTGTGATGAAATATTGTGCCTATAATACAGACATATGGTAGGTTGCTGAAGTACAGAGCCTGGTGGTACACTCAGTTTGAAGAAATATGGATGGTTTCCAAAATCTGTGTGGTTTGAGGTCTTGTATTCATTACTGTCCCCAAATTTCTGATGCGATTTGCAGCATATGCATCTGTATGCATAGTGACATTTGATTCTTTTCAAGAAGGGATTCTTATTTATGAATTTGAGTAGGAAAGCTTTCTTCTCACTAAAGCAACAACCCAAACCAGAAAAATCCATATAGCTAACTTATTTGTTTTTGGGCAATCGCACTTATACTTAGCTTTTTTTCTGATCCTTACTCTTCTATTACCTTTTATTTCACAAAGATGGAACTTGTTCACATTACTACTACTCCCTCTCACTCCCCCTCTCCTCCCAGCAAATCAATTCTAGTAAGTTTTTAAGTATCCGTACTAATTCCAGCTGAACTGGGATTGTGTCTCCAATCCTTTTACTGTTGCTGTTAGTGGCAATGTGGAAATCTGTTTCTACTTCACTTTCTGGAACCTAGTGAGCTGTTTTACAGGAAGACATATTTCTTTCTAGAGATTTCACTCTCACACAGCAAGTTCTAATTCCATACCACCTTTTCTGAAAGAATTCCTCAAAATTTTTCACTTCTGAGCCAAAAAAGGGTTAGAAAGTATGTTATCTCTACACTTAAGTGTTACTAAAAGTCTCAAATTTCTTTCATTTTTTTAAATCAGATTTTTCTTTAGTTTTATATGCATCAGATCATTCCAGATTTCTGTTATTGATTTGCTTAATCCAAGAGGCCCGTTTCTTGGCTTTCACTTGTGCAAATTTTTAAGCAGTGATAGAAGACATTTTAGGATATTGCTCTCCACCTTGGTCAGGATCTGTTTCCTATTTCATATGGTTTCTTAATAATCTCTTTATTATCTTAAAAGCATTTTACATCAGTCTATTCAGCTTGAAGTTTTCTGGTTTTGCACAGATTTGGCTGAACTGTGGATCTTTCTTCACAGTGGGTTTCCTATGTGCTGATCATGAAACTATATTCACTATAAAAGGTTGGTTCTCTAATACCAAGCTAATGTGAATAATAATTGCGTACTGAAAAGAAATCTTTTCTGATATATGCAAATGTTTTCTGGTTGATGACCATGATTTACACATTTAGTAGATATAAAGTTTTTAGTTTTCTCAGTTTTATGGTCCCGTTTGACCAGTTACACTTTTTTCCTTATCAATGTGTCTATTAAGTCTTTTCTGAATTGTGTTACTACCTTTGGTCCCACTGTCCTCTAACTCCTAAAAAATAAACTGTTAGTTAGAGACAGTTCTGTTTCAGCTGTGGATAAAACAGACATGGCTGCTTGCCAATTTATCCTCAAGCTGCCTCCAAGCAATAGCTGTAGATTTTTCTCATTGTTCCACCTGTGTGGAGCTCTACCTCTTAAAAACAAAGAGAGAGTATATTTTCAGGTTCACTGTTCTTATATGATGTTTAAAGAGAGTCTACTATCCACACTGTTCTTCTAGCAGAACATTTACACTTTTCCTTGAGCTGTTTTTCTCTCTGCTGTATCTTGAATAGACTCTGCACAATTTTCCTTTACCCTGCAGATTCACTACCACAGGTGACTGGGATAAGCTGCTGAATAATTTGCTCTCTGGTGTTGGAACAGCAAGCTATGGAACTTCTAACTGCACTTTAATAAAATGAGGGGACTGTAGTCAAAAGAGTGAAACAGCCAAGATGCTTAACTCTTTAAAGCCCTTCTTTTTGTGTGGCATATACGATTTGGGAGGTGAAGACTCTGCCTCTACTCTGCCCTTGTGAGACCCCAGGTGGAGTGCTGCATCCATCTCCAGGGTCCTCAGAACAAGAAATATGTAGTTCTGCTTAGAGGCCCCAAAGCAGGGCCACAAAGATGATCCAAGGGCTGGAACACCTCACTTATGAAAACAGACTGAGATAGTTGGGGTTGTTCAGCCTAGAGAGGAGAAGGCTTTGGTGACATCTCATTGTAGCCTTCAAGCACTTAAAGGGAGCTAATGAGAAGGAGAGACAGCAACTTTTTACATGGACAGATAGTGAAAGGAAAAGGGAAAATGGTTTTAAACTAAAAGAAGAGAGATTTAGATTAGATGTTAGGAAGAAGTTCTTTACTCAGAGGACAGTGAGTTACTGGAACAGGTTGTTCAGAGAAGCTGTGGATGCCCCATCCCTGGAAGTGTTCAAGGCCAAGTTGGATGGGGCCTTGATCAACCTGATCTAGTGGAAGGTGTCCCTGCCCGTGGCTGAAGGGTTGGAATTATGTCATCTTTAATGTCCCTTCCAACCCAAGCCTTTCTATGACTCTATGATTTTTGTAGTGTTTTTCTCTTAAGTTTTCTGGTGTACAAAAAATTCTGCTACTTCAAACAGACCACTGTCTTCCAAAGTCTGTTTTTGGTTTACTGTTAGTTCTCTTATCTTTGTTCCATAGTTCCTAGGCATACTGACAAACCTGCCAGATTTCTCGCTCACAGTGAGGGAAATGCTGTTCTCTGATCTGGCAGGATCAGAACCAGAAGAGAGGTCACAGCTCAGCACTGTGTGTGAATGAACTGCAGGCCTGAGTATGAGGGAAACAATGTGATATAGCTGTTGTCTGAAGTTCCCTCTCTGCAACACTTGACAAATCTCTGTAGTCGTGCTGTGCAGCACTTTGATGTTCCAGAAAGAGAATCAACAGCAGCTGTCACTTTGAGAGAGGTAGGGGCAGAAATTTAGTAATTTGGAATTAGTTGCAGGTTACTAAGGTTTTGATTGGAAGAGTTCAACATAGCACAGCTTGCTATTTACATGCTGTTGTGTCCATAAGACATTAAAGTGTTTTATTTCTTAGTGGTTCTGTAAAAAATTTTGTACTGTTCCCTTTTACTGTCTTGTTTGTGGTAATAATGAAATTGCTAATGCAGATTTACTGTAATAAGAGTCTTATGCTAAGTACTAACCTAAACACAAATTTACCTGAATGATACGGTGTTATTATTTTCCTTGGTTATCTACAGGCTAATATGTAAATTAAATGGGAAACTATTACTTCCTTCTTTAATAGAAAACATTTTAATTATTAAAAAAGGTTTGAAATTAGGAGATGCATGTCTTATTTTTAATCACTCCACCTTTGCCATTCACTCGTCTTACGAACAGCACCTTTGCAGGATGTTGTGTACCAACACATTCTATAGGGACTTCATAAAATGCAGGTTGAATCTGGCTGTTTCTTCAAAGTATTAACAGTTGAAAGCAGCATCAGCAAATAGAAATTTTTTCTTTCCTATTACTATTTATCAGTTTTCTATTTTTCAATTGCTATTACTGTAATTGCTATTTAACAGCTAAGTCTATTTAACAGGATTTTCTCCTTTTCCTTTCTTTGCCTCTGACAATTTATACTTCTTCTCTTGCGATTCAAATGCTATAACAGAAACTTAAAAAAGGAGGTAGTGGAGCACTCTAAAAGCTGTCAGATTTTAGATTGTCAAATCTCTTCAGGCAGCTCATTCCACAGCTGAGCAATCTCACGTATGAATACTTTATCTTTTCTATTTTGTTCACGATTAAAAAGGTGCTCA
This sequence comes from Oriolus oriolus, assembly GCA_013400235.1. Lineage (NCBI taxonomy): Eukaryota > Metazoa > Chordata > Aves > Passeriformes > Corvidae > Oriolus > Oriolus oriolus. The sequence continues at coordinate 610,554 of VXBT01012514.1, forward strand.
ATTTTATGCATAACCTTCAACCATGTCAGTAGTCCCACTGACTTTTAGGGACAGCAGACATGCTTGAGGTTATATCTGTTTAAATTTCCTCTCTGAATCAGAGCTTCAATTCAATGTTTGGGCATCTGTTCTAGTCCAAAGTTCTTACTGTGTCACAGGGAGATGAGAGTGTTGTTGCTGAGATACCTGTATTTTCCAAACACAAATGGTTGAAAACAGGACTGAAGTCTTCAGATAGTAATAGAAGAAGATTAAAGGGAACAATTTTGTTATGGTTCATTGTGCTGAGAAGGGTGGTAACGTGCTCCACACTTGCTAAGGACTTTTCCTGAGCTCCATCATTAGCTGCGGGTGCAGTGCATTGCAGAAAATCATTGCTGAGTGTCAGCAAGTTTAACAGTATGACCTGACTTCTGCCTTTACTGACAGAGAGTGAAGCCATGGCACATGAACCGTCCATGTGCCATAGCTGCTCTGTAAGGGAAGATGAGCAGAGGGAACAAGAGCCCTGGTGAGGCAGAAAGGGCAGGAGCCTCAAGGCCGCACTGAAGGCACAGTTCCACTGTACCTGAGCGAGAAAAGCAGAGTGGATCTGGTAACAATATCCAGGCTCATCCTGAGATCTTTACAATCATCTACAGTGGCAAGGCCAGGAGATCAAGCCAGGAAGCCAAGGAGTGATCTGAGGTGCAGTCTAGGTCAGACAGGTGCACAGCCAGGTGTGGCCATGACAGCAGGAGCAAAGCAAGGGGCTGAGTTTAAGTGCAGCTCCTGCTGAGGGGCACGGGACCTTGCTTGTCAGAGCATTTTCTCACACAACTCTATCTACACACCTGTCTGATGCAAGGCTGCCTGGCTGCACCATTGTTGTGGTTTGGCACGGCCTGGTTTTGGCTAGCAGGAGGGCTGCAAAGGTGGCTCCTTGTGAGAAGCTGCTGGAAGTTTCCCACCATGTCCGGCAGAGCCAAGGGCTGATGGCTCTGAAGATGGACATGCTGCTGGCCAGAGCTGGGCCAATGAGAGAGGCTGGTAACGCCTCTGTGGTGACATATTGAGAATTATCATCAAAACAAAAATCACAAGTTTTGCTGGTAGTCAGAGAAGAGGAGGAGGTGAGAACATGTGAGGGAAACAACCTGGCGACACCAAGGTCAGTGGAGAAGGAGGGGGAGGAGGTGCTCCAGGCGCCGGAGCCGAGATTCCTCTGCGGGCTGTGGTGCAGCCCATGGTGAAGCAGCTGTGCCCCTGCAGCCCATGGGGATCCACAGGGGATGCAGAGATCCACCCGCAGCCCGTGGGGGAGGTGCCCACGCCGGAGCGGGTGGATGCCTGGAGGAGGCTGTGATCCAGTGGGAGACCCGGTGGAGAGAGAGGGCCCTTGCTTCCAGGCTGGAGCAGCCTGTCCTTGGAGGACTGCACCC
>VXBT01012514.1:612027-722382 GCA_013400235.1 Oriolus oriolus
AAATCTTGGTGATGGACTGACCAAAACCCCCCTGCCCTGTCTCCCTACTTTGTTGGTGGGAAGGAGGGAGGGCCTGGGGGGCAGAAGGTGTTTTAAGGGCTTGTTTTACTTCCCATTATCCTTCTCTGATTCTGTTAGTAATAAATTTCACTTAGTAATTAAGATTGAGCCTGTTTTGCTCTTGAAATATTTTCTCCCGCTCTCTTTATCTCACTCATGAAGTCTCCGTTAACCTTTTCTCCTCTGCTCCCTCCAAACGGAGGGTGAGCGAGCGACTCTCGCGGGTGCCTGGCGTTGGGCCAGTGTCAAACCACGACAACCACTGAGCCTGACCCTGAGCCTAGGCAAGTCAAACTCTTGAGTGCTTGGAGCCCTGATGGAGAGAACTGCAAAGGAAAGCTACTTAATGAGTATTCTAGTTAGATCTCCTTTTGTTCTTCCTGGTATTTGGATAGTGTCATTTTAGTCTTGTTTGAACTCGTATGGATAGTCTGTAAGCTTTTATTTCTAGGGTGAGATTCAGGTTAAGACAGTCAACAGTCACTTTGATAATCTATACTGACTGAAACTGGTAAGGTTTTTGTCCTGTTGATGGTGAGAAATATGCTTTCCACAGGTGATTTAGAAAGCTAGAATGCTGTACTGAAATATTGCTATTGCCTTTGCATGCCATTACCTTTGAATGCAGGAGTCTGTCAGAGATTTCTCTCCCTTCTGAATAACACTGTAAGTGAAATGCTGCCATTCACTCGGGAGCCGAAGAATAAAGGTCTCTTCTACAAGGGAATTGTAATTAAATTAGTTTTATGAATTTTTCTGTGATACCAGGTATTGATGGTGTTATCTACCTTTTTTTGACCTAGCCTGGCTGTTTGAGAGCTCACCCAGAACAAAAGTGCAGGCTGTCCTCACCTGGGGAATTCATCCAGGGAGAGATTGATCCCTGACTTCTATTTTGTGGGTCCATGTTAGAAATATAGGGTCTTTCACTATAGCATCTCTCACTATACTCTTCCTTTGAGTCTGCACTACCTTGCAGAAAAGCATGCAAGTCATGAAGGTGAAGGAGAGCAAATAAAAAGAGCAAGATTCTAGCCCACAGCTCAGGGCACTTGTCTGAGAGCCTGGATCCTAACTATGTGGCTCCTGGTCCTTTGCCATATATTTGTACTGAGCAGCTATGGAACAAAACAAGAAATATGTCATCACAGAGTTTTACAGGGATGCCTCAAAATCACAGGAGCCCTCTGCCAGTAATTAGTGGCATCAGTGAGGATGGTTTAACAAAGAACCCCTGAAGGTTTTTTTATTGGAAGGGAATTAAAGCTGCAGCTTCAGTCAACCCTACTGCTTCTTCCTCAAACTCATCAAAGCAGTCTTCTTCCTTCTACCTCAGTATCCCAGCATAAGGAGTCTGTAGCTGAAAGTCGTTCTTAATGCTAAATGGAAAAAAAAAAAAATTCAGTTTGTTTTTTTTTTCCTTTGAATTCAGCTTTGTTTCTGTTATCTTTGTTAGTCGGCTTGCACGGATTTTCTTGTGTTGGCAAAATGAGAGCATTCCAGTGAGGAGAAATTAAGTTTTAATGTGGGAAAGCTGAAAGCAGATGGTTCTATAATGCCAATAAATATTCAAGTGGCATTTAGTGCATTAGAAGCTATGCATTTGCCAGTGTTGAAGTAGTGTCGCTGACAAATCTTGCTTTAAGTGTGGCAATAATCAGCTGTTACTGTGCTGCTAGTGGCAGCAAAAAAAAAATTAATGAAAAGTGTGTTTCCCTAAATTTGTGTGCACTACTTTAAATTGTCTTTTACAAGTCACTGAAGATTCAAAGGCACATAAATTTATGAAAGACTGTTGTATATATTTTGTTAAAGATTTGAATTTCTTCTTGTCAGTTAACTCAAAACAAAGATCTGTAGGAAAGGGATCTCCCTAGGCAGATTCAGCTGTGAAGAACTATGGCTTTAAAATGTGCCAAAGAATTTTTGCTTGCTAATGAAGTTCTTGTCACAGACAGGTGCTATGACCAGCTTGTGATCACTCTAATGCCTCTAAAGTCACACTCTGGAACTCTTTATCCAGCTCCTGAATGACCCTCCCTCCCCACCATATCTTTGTGTGGAACTGATCAGATTTTTTATATGTAAAGCAGAGGCTTAATCTCAGCAAATGTGGACAACAAAACATTCAATTTAAACATTCTCAAAAAGAAATTTAAAATAGAGTAAATGAATTGTGAATAAATATGCTGCTTTCCACTGACTGTAAAGAAAATGCAGATATTCAGTTCAAATTTAAATTTCTATATAGCGAACAGTGAATTTTAGTTGAAGCAAATCTAATCAGAAGTTGTACTACATGATTTTAAAATTTGTCTTTTTTTAGTTGGATAGTCAGCTTAGAAGAAAAAAATAACGGCACTATGACGAACAGTTTATATTTAATCCACACTATATTCTATCTTGAATTTTGACTCAGAAGTAGCAAGAGTGCTTGTAGATACTTAGTTCCCATAGCACGTCAGAAAGCTACACACTGTGCTTTGTGTTCCAGAGTTACTGATATTCACAATGAAAGGATGATGATTAGGAGCTTTGGGAAAAAGTGTCAGTAGGACTGAATGTGTGGACAGCTGGACTCAATTTCATCTCTTCTGTTACAAGTGTACCCTATGAAATTTTCAGCTTTCACATAATTTAAATCCTAGAACAGGTAAAACAATCAAAAGACTTTTTTATTATTAACTAAGAAAGAAACATTTCATGCATTGACACTACCCCCAGGACTTGTACTGTTCATGTCATGCATGGCACATCAGCAAGAAGACTTATCCTCCAAAATTAAAAGGTGATCTCTTAACTAGTAGCAGCTGAGCTGGGTGGCTACCTCTTATTTAATTTAGCCAAGGGCTATTGGTTCCTTACAAGAAAGTTGTTTCTTGTTTCGCTTAACAAAATTGATCATTGACTGAGGAATTGAACAAGTTTTAAATACAAAGGTTATAATTCAGAAGAGCCTTACCCATGCAATTCTGCATCTGAAGTGACAACAGGATGTAATTCATCTAGAGAAGCATTACTATTTTTTCATGCTTTTTGTCATAAAAAGTGAGCTTTCCATTGTTTCATCCATGACCACCATGTTCACATCCTTTACATAATTCTTAAATGCCCAAGATACTGATATACTAATCCAGTCAGAAAAGCTGAGGATTTCTCTCTATCTGAGTGAGCTGTGCTTTGAAAACATAATGTAGGGTGGATATGATCAAATTCTCTTTGTGAATAGACAGTAGGTTTCTTTAACAATTTTAAAGTACCAGTCTCCATGTTAAGCCACCGGACGTGGAGTATCAAGAGACCAGTGTTAAGATCTGCATGAATGCTACATCATTCAATATAAAAATTGATGACAACAATTATTTTATTAGGAGGGAAACTGTGGTAATGAAAATGTCATAAACTGTGACAACTTTTATGCAGTTGACCAAATATTTAAAACTTCTCTAATTCAAACAAAGCAGTGATTTTAGAAAATTATTTTAGAGATTGTTTCTAATGATGCTTACTTCGTCATGTCAGGGCACAAAATTTATCTCAGTGACTTGAACTTACATGAAAAAATAAAAAGAAAAAGCTTTAGTAATTTAGGACTTGTCATAAAGGTGGACAGAGTTGGCTTAAATACTTTGCTCTGTTTGGTAGCTGGTTGTGTGCACTTGAGTATCTCATTTAAACCCAGATCATCAAAGAAAGGTGTTTAGCTGGATAGAATCTAATGCCTGAATACTATATGAAATTTCATTTTTAATCTCTTTTCCCTGATTTACTTGTCTGTTAAATGGTAATGGAAGCACTTCCTCATCTCACAAAAGTTTCACTGGAACATACTGTGAAGCCCTTTGTTGTTGAAGAGGGTGAACAGGTACTGTGGATTTATAAAGGAATGCAGGAATTGTAACCAGGCAATTGATAGATGTTTTCTGGCCTAAGAGAGAACTTCTGTGCTCCTAAGGCAGAAATTGCCAATTTATCTAAGTCTAGTAGGCAGTGATCCATTTAAAAAATAAAATCCCTTCACAAGTAGCAGCATCCTGGGAAGACTTAGAGGAGAGAACTTGGGCTAAATACCTCATCAGTGGCCTTTCCAAGGAGGCTGGGTTATCTTGATAAAATCTTTTACTGCTTCAGCTTGCTCAAATCCTGTAAACATACAAATGGGACTTCTGCTTCCAAGCCTATCAATCTGCTGTCTTTCTGAAAAATAAAATGTCATGAAAAGAAGCAGGTGTTGTTGAGCAAGAGAAGTAAAAGAAATTGAATAGTGAGGTTGGTTACACCTGTTAAAACCTCAAAAACTACATTCACAAAAGGTAAAAGAGAATGAAGAAAATAAGCCAGATACCAGAATAAAGCAATAATTGTAAAGTGAAATGAGAACTCTAAATGCAGAAGATGATAATATTTTTTAGCTTTAAAAAATAGAAAATGAATAGGAATAAATGTGTAATCAGCACAGAGGAAAAAAGGGAATCAGACTCTGCAGAACTATGATCATCAAGTTTTTAGGAACCTAATAAGACATAATAACATTTGGCATTATACCATGTGTATAGAAAAGTCCTTCCTTTAAATGCTGTAAGATGTGCTCTAAATCTTCCAGAAAGTTATCTCCTGTGCTGTTGGAGTTTTTTAATTTTTTTTTTTTTTTTTTTTTTTTGTGGTAGTAGTTACAAACTTACATGGACCTAATCAGAAATTGTTTGGTTTTTTTTAATTTTAGGGTATTAATTTCCTTAAAAGTAACATAGTTCCTGTTACATCTGGAAATGAACCCTGTAGAGCAAAAATGCTGTTCTGAGTTTGTAAAACACACTATCTCTCGTGTAGGTATATAGCTGCTGTTTTAAACATTAGTTCAGAGCCTGATAAATTCTGTACTGCTTCTACTTTGGAAAAGAACTGTAAAAGAGGTCTTTGAGAGTTTCTGACACTGATTAATTCCATTCTGAATACAATTAATCAGGATATACCATCCACTTCTATTTCCAAAGCAGAGCGAGAAAAAGCAATAGGATACATTGTGTCCATGTAAAACCCAGAGAAAGAGTTAAACTGCCAAGTTGAGTGATTGTGAGTAATGGGAGCCAAATTTAGTGCAGCATGTATTGTGTGTATGAACAGCAAAGGGAAATTTTTAAAAGGAAGGCTGGCCAAATAAGAAAATTTGTCTATTGAAATACATATTACATATAGCTGAAAGAAAAGAATCAATCATACGTTGATGATCTAGCCCTAAACTATTCCTCAGGGAAAGGATATGGGTAATAAAAATGGACATGTGGAACTAAACCTCCAGGAGAGCATAGGAAATGTAATAGATTCGTACTGCTGACCCCATCATCAGAGCAAATGGAGAATAATGTATTGTGAGACATCTAAAAGAGTGAAAACTAATAGAGCAGTAATAATGAATTACTTCAATGGTACTCACAAAAATTTATCAAATATCACAATAAATATCAGGAGAAGTAGTTTCCTAAACAATAAACTCTTAGAAAAATTGGTTTTAATTTGTAGAAGTTAAGAAATTCACCTCAGCCTCTTCTCTTGCAGTTCACAGAAAATAATGAAGAAAGAAACAGCTGAGGTGAAGGCTTTGACAAATACTGACCGTAACATATTTAGAAAAAAACCCCTGTTCTATCTGGGGAAAAAAAACCCAAAATCCAGAATGTAATCAAATACCATTCATCTTCAAAAGTTACAATTAAAATGCTGCCCTTAACAAACGCACTCTATAAAAATCAAACCACAAAACTCTTTAACCCTGTAAATGAACAGATAATGGGATAACTCAGTATCCCACAAAGGGAGAACTGATTTTGGGCTGTGCATGTGCTTTGGTTACAAGTGTGTCTATTAACAAAATACTATAAATCAGTGGCAGCAGGGTACATACATTCCAGAAAGATGATCAGAGACCAACCCCTCAGTGTGATAATGCCTAATATTAAGAAGGGCATATGCCTAAATTAGAAAATCATGTTAAACAAGAATTAGAAGGAACAGCTTGGAGGGTATATATTTGCACATTACATGTGGACTGTTGTGCCATAATGATATGATACCAGTATTTTAAAAAAGATTGAGAGTCAATACAAATAATAGTTAAGGACAGGGATTTCTTAGAAAGAAAATGAAAGAAGAAAAAATCCCCAATTCTCCCCACAGTTAAATGTTGGGGTAAATCTTCAGAAAAGAAAGGAAAATAAAATAAAAAGCAGCAGATAAAATGAAATCAGTAACAAGGCTGCCAAAAGAGGTTAGTAGAAAATTATGTAGAATGCCTAAAACTAATTCAAAAAAATTTAAAATCAAACACATTGAGATAAGGGGAAGCCAGAGAGTATTTAGGGCAAACAAGATCAATATATATAAAGTGCAGTTTGAAAAGATAAATCCCTGGCAGAAAAACTAATTTTTACACCTATGTTCAGTGGGTTGGAGAGGGAAAACAACATATGATGGACCTTGTTTTCATGCAAGGTGAATTTGGAGATTTGTCTAACGTGCAAATGTCAGTAAAGTCATTATACAACAAATGAAAACAATAAACGATTACAGTTAGAAAGATCTGAAGATATCTAATGGAACTAAAGTATGAACTAGATGAATTATAGATCATGGTATGTAAACTCTTGCATAAATTTAACTCAGTACCAGTGATTCAGAAGCTGACGACTATGATGTGAATTTCCAAAACTGTTACCTGGGAGAATTCAAACTACTTTAGACAGGGTAATCTGTATCAAAACAATTAGCCAGAGCAGTGTTATGGGGCATATGGATGAAGGAAAAGAGTTTATACCAGTTTTGTAATGGGAAGTCATCTGTTACAAATCTATGGATTTTGAATGAATGAATGAATGAGCACAATTAAAGGACATGCAGATTACATATCCAGTTTTATCCAAGGCAAGACCATTACTGAAATCTCTCAATAAAGACATTGTGAAAAATGAAAGATGGTATTTCCATAAATAATATTTACAAGATAGGAAATGAACTGTGGAAATACGCAGCCCTTACTGTGAAGGGAAGGCTCTTTTGCATTTTATGGGGATCTTTGATGTGTTCACAATATCAGATGCTGATAAACAGTTATTATGATTGTCAAGTTGTTTAGAAACACAGAAGCTGACAGTGAAGAGCTGTAGAAGGATATCCCAATGCTGACTGAATGATATAGTATCAAATAAATGGGTTAGAAAGTGAGACATTGGGAAACAACCTATTAACATAGAGATGGTCTTGAACATTCATTTCCAAGTACTACAGTACAGGATTGGGATTCTAGTTTTTTAATATTAAAATGTTACCTTGTTGCACATAGGTAAAACCTTGTAAAATGAAGGCCTTGTTGCCTTTGGAAAATCATGACTCGGGCCTGTTACTTCAGGTAAGTAGAGAAGGGATGTGGGAAGGAAACATAGCTGAGTTAGGGGGAGAAAAACGTGCTGTGTGACCATCATGTGCTCATATGGTGGTGTGTGGTGGTTGGTTGAACTATGTTGTTATGCTCTAAAACTATGTAAACAGATAACCAGCTAAGTGCTTAGGAAGGCCGGGTTCTTGCAATAAAGTGCTGATGCTTGCCACCATCTTCAGCATCAGTCTTTTGTCCACTGTCATTAGCTCAGTGCCCAGTAACTAAAAACATATCACAAATTATTTAGGTAAAAAGACAAAGAAGAAAATGAAAATATAATGCACAGAATATGTGCGCTAGTGGTGCACATCCTGAGCAGTACATGCTGTTGGTGTCCTTCATTTAAAAATATGTACTGACAAGATTATCAAGGTAATCAAAAACATGGTATGAACTTTTTTACAATACAAGAAAACCTTTAATGTGCAAGAAAAGAAAAGATGGATTTGGTGGGGTGCAGAATCCTACAGAATTGTGAAAGGCATGGGGAAGGTGAATAGGGAACAAGAGTTCTTACCTCATCTGGAACAAACAAAAGAAGTAATTGGTTTGCACAATATGTAAACAAGAGAAGATGATTGTCAGAGGATAACCTGGATGGTAAAAACTAGCTGAGGTTCAAAAAAGAGAAACATATGAAGTAATGTGTTGTAAAACTTGAATTCAGATATGAGAAGTTCATGAGCTATTAAAGTGCTATTGAGACTGGTTCCCTTTCATTGGCCTTGTCTGTTGGCCACAGAACACTAGGTTAAAGGGGACATTGCTTTTTTCCTTTATGAATTTTCTTATGCTCTTTTACAGATGATTGATGCATTTTTCTGGATTCTCTGACTCGGGTCCACAGAACTCTTTCCTGACCTGCAAGATTAAAACTGTAGTGTTTGCAATGGTTGCACTTCACTGGGTAATGGGGAGCAGAAGACATGACCTCTGTAAAATGGCAGTATGTAATGCAATGGATTTCGTTCTAAGAGTTCTAGTGTCAGGCGTGGATACAGATTTACCTTGGAAAATGAGTCATGTTATTTCCATTTCAGTAATGTGATGAAATTGCTGTTTGTCTGGATGACTTGCTCGTGACACAGAAGCAGAATGTAGGCCTTTGGGAGATTTTGGCTGTGCCAAGTGCTGTACATAGCAGGTGTACTGACATGCGTGTGATTTATTCGTGCTTATTCATCTCAACTGATATTTCTCAGCTTGACCTGAGGAATTAAGACTGAAATCAGGAGAATCTTAAATGAAGGGCACTTCCAAGAATAGCTAGAGATGGTCCATGTAGCCAAGAAAGAAATTGAATTATCCATATCACACATCTGTAGAGAAATTCCTTTCTATATATAGTTTTATTAAATCTTAAAATGGAATTAATTAAAACCTATTGAATAAAGAGTCTGACAGGGGGTATTTCCTAGACTTTTGGAATTCAGGCATGACAATTGTCTCTAAGTTGCTTGAAAAAAAGGAAGAAAATCAGTCTTTTAATCAGTTAATTTGAAAATGTCCAGTGAAGAAAAGGACAAATACTATGTGCAAGGATCTGGAATACTGGTTAAATGTATTGTAATACATCAGCACAGCAGAAGGGTGCCGCTGTAAATGGCTTCTGTGAACATCAAGAAATAGCTCAACATCACAGAAATATCCTATTCTCAAAGTATTATGTTTGCATTTTTAGACAGGTAGTTGCAATTGTTCCTTCCTGTTAATGGAACTAAACTGTTGCAATTATTTATCTTTTGAAAAAATACATTTTTTAAAATCTAGAACAATTACCTATCTATAGGTAATTGTTCTAGATGGTTTTCCTAGAGACCTTCCTTTACAGACTTAGTGTTTTGTAATAATAGTATTGGAATTACATTTTAAAACCATTTTTTTTATTCAGAAAAGCACAGCATTTCAGAAGACAACACATTTTCAGACCTATATTTTGTTCCAGGTGCAAAGCATAAATTTTAGCGGACTGTTGAAAGATTCTGTGGTAATATGTGGATTTCCGTGCTTAACATTTAACAACAAATTATGCTGGATAAACACCGAATCAATATCTCATCAACATGACAAAATAGTGATTCTAAAGGTAAATTACAATCTTGCAGAACAACATAGAAAAGGTTAATCTTAAAAAAGAAAAGTAATCAGGAATTCATGTTTAACTCTAAGTGCTAGTTTCTTGTCCAATTAAGATTCATCTGCTAGTAGTCTTTTTATGCATATCAAACACTTTGTTCAAACAAAAAAAATGCCGAAGTCTTCATGCAGAGAGGAAATAACATCCTCATTAATGAGAATTGTGCAAAATTTCTATTATTCAGGCAAAAAATATAGTCATCTAATGAGCTATCTGTGCGTGTTGTAAGCTGTCTTGAAGATTAATCTTTGTTAACTACTTGTTTAATGTAATAGTTAATAATTAGGTACCCTGTAGTCTTGTATCATACATCACTTTACTGAACTGAATCAATTCTTTTTTAACTTATAAGAGGTTGTTTATCTTTGCTTAAGGCTCCTTTGGATAAAAGATATCAGAGCTAGAGATAACGAGATGGAGCTCTGATTCTTTGAGAGTTTATTCTGTATGCAAACCACAAATCTTTCTTATAAGTTTCCATGTTTATTGCTTTCCACAATAAAAAAGAAACTTTTATTGCCATTTTCTTCAACATAAATGGCAGCCACATAACTTTATATCCTGTTGACTCATAAATGTTTTCATACATTCTTCAGTGGAAATAGGACTTAGTGAATTAGCATAACCTATTGTGCACTACAAATGTTTTCTGAAAACTGTCAAGGCTGGCTTCTAATTGCTTTTGGTTTGGCAGAGAATTTCCCCTAATTTGGCTGTGTAGGCTCTAATAAAGATTTAGAAACAAAACATTTAATACTGGTCTTTAAGAATTAAATTTTGCTGCTCGTAAGACCTTGGCTGGAAGAGGTCCATATAACTTTGGCTTTTCTACCTAGAACTGCATTTCAGTTCTTGACATCTGGCTGATTTGTGAATTATCATCTATGTTCGTACTGTATAATTTTTTACCTAGTCAAGTAGGAATAATTGTAGTAAAACTAAAAAGGTAAAATGATAAATAAATAGGGAAAAATAATGCCAGAAGTTAGTCTTTATTTTCACTAAAATCAGCAAATTAATAGTTACAGTTCCCACTGTGGTGATCTCTCAGTCTCTTGGCACATATGTTGCATTTTGGTTTTCAGCACATGATATTAACTTTAATGCTTTAATACATTTATACAAAGCAGCTGAGTTAAAATTGCTTGGGGGAATATAATTTTAAATATGTTGTCTTTTGTGTGCATAACACCACAGCCATAATGCCCCATTAATGTATTTTTCCCCATTTAATTATGTAAAGAATTTATCATACTCCTCCTGGTGTGCTGCAGACTGCACCATAGAATGATTAGCTGGATTTTCAGCTAGTGAGAAGGTTATAAGTCAGGTGAAATCTTGAAGCTACAATTGTTTGCAGCAGCTGAGACTCTGTCCTGGTATGATTAGCATGGATGGGATACTGCACATTAACATCAAGACATTGCAAGGTCTTTACTTGCCTTGCGATAGACCTTACCCGAAATTGGAATGTTAATTCCGGTCTCTTGGGAGAGAACAGCTGCCTGATCTTGTGCTCAGTTACATGGGCGTAAATCAGAAAGGACTACCTGAATTCAGTGAAGTTATTCAAGTATGAAAAGCAGGGTGATACCCTCATCAGATCTGAAAGATATTGTCTAAGGTGACCTGAAATAAGCCTGTAGTGAAATACAAGTGCTTATGAAGTACTTTAATTTGGTGTATAAATGAAGAACAATTTTAAATGAGCACTCTTTACATTCTCTTCAGAGACATTCCTGGTGCAGAGAGAACTGATAAGGTGCGTTTTTTTTTTTTTTCTTCTTGACTTATAAATCAGAGGCTCATTAGAAGAACTTTGGAAATTATGTGGAACAAAGACAACTTTTAATGGTAAATATTTATTGAGCTATTTATTCTTTGATTTAGTACCCTTTTTAACATCCATCACATACTCAATTTTAAAACTAATTATTGCCAACTGAAATAAAATTATTTCAGAAATTGATATAAAATGCTGCTGTCTGGTTTTCAAGATATTGCAGTACAAGGCAATTTTGCAAAGTGGTAAGCAATGGTCCAGAAAGGCACTCTGATTTCTACTTCTTTATTGCCCATAGTGCAGCTTCCTTGGTCTGGACTGTAACCAGAGGTGGTGAGAGGGTTTGCCCAATTTGCAGAAAATTTGGCTGGCCAAATTTGTCATCATCGCTGCTGCTGTAGGAAAGGAAGCTATTAATTCACTGCAGGGAAATGAGCAGGTTGTGGAAATGGCTGTCAAGAGAATGAAAGGGGCATTTGGAAACCAAATATCCAGCTATCGCTGTGAACTTGGGCTATTTGACAATTTCATTTGCTGCCTAGCTTCCTGTGGCTGATGACAGAGTTGAAGCCACTTACTTTCATCCATTTCACTATTTCCAAGAATATAAGAACAAAATCCAGCTGTGGTGATTGCAAGCATAACACTGGAAATCATTAAAGTGACTGTGCATATGGAGGAGTCCTGGGTTATGTGACCTGCACGAAAGAGCAGATGACACTCACACCTTTTCCTCCTGTTTCCGTGGGGAGTTGCGTTAGATGAGGTCAAAGCCCAGCAGAAAACATTTTTTTATTCTTGTTTAACTGAATCACATGTTTGTGATTTATTCCCACAAGAAATAAATCCAGTTTGAGTTACGGTTAAGTTGTTCTGTGGTCTGACATATAAATTCCATCAGATTGATTCAATAAAGCTAAAAAAAGATGTTTCCTTAATACCATTATTTAGGTACTTTACCTTCAGTGTGTAATATTTTATCCAAGCCAGATTTTCCCTTTTACTTTAGAAAACATTTTTTGCTAGTAAATTACTTAATACTTTCTAGAATGTAAAGCTTTATTAAATGTTCAGAGAGTTTTAAACACTGTTCTGTATAATTCAATATAAACCATGAAAGATCCTTTTCATGTAAGGATAGATCATAACCCCATACTGCAATTAATGAGTAACAAAATATCAGATTTTAATTTTTTCTAGCATAAAAGCTGTTACGATTTTTAATAAAGGACAGATTGTTTCTTCCCCTCTTACAAAATAATTCCTCATTGTTACTGGGAAGTTTGGCAAAAGTTTTTATTGTATGCAATTAAGGACAGGTGAAATATTCAATGATATCAAAAGTAGGGTTGTTTCATTTTACTCGTATTGGTATCATATTTCCAACCAAAACTGCTTTTTTAGGTTGTGAGCAGTCTACATTTGAATGTACCAGTGTGTGTATTAATTGATTTATAAGGGCATTGCCCTTATTGATTTATAAGGGCATTGTGTAAAAATACAGATATTTGTGTTTGTTTTTTGCCATTATTTCAAGTATAGTGTGAATTGGATGGAATCATGTCCAGATCTATGATGCCATGATGATTTTTTGCTTTTTCTTTTTTACTCCTTTTATACATTCTTTTATAATGCTTTTATATATTCTTAGTGCTTTTAGCCTACATAGTTATAGTTCTTTAAGTTTGATAACTTCCATTAGACCCAATATTCCATTAAGCCAAGAGACCAAACATTCTGGAAACCCCAGACACCAAGGTCCTCTCCAGAACACATTCTGTAAACAAAGATAGGCCCATCCAGGGGGAAGGTTCCTCATGAGGGGTTTCGCTCGAGTCCCCCACTGGGGAAGCTTTGACAGATATGCTACTTTTTGCAAGGCCTATAACTGTATACACATCACATTGTGGGTGGCCATTTTTTTTTTGGTGGGGATTTTGGGGTGCATTTTGATGTGCATTTCAGTGCACCTAAGGATCCTTAAATAAATACTGAGGCAAAACCCTTTTCCCCTCTTAACTGTGTTCAGCTCTCTTAATTTTAAGACCAGATAAGGCATCATCTAAAACTCTCCTTGAAAATGTTGATATTGACAACATCCTATTGAACCCCACTTTGGTGAATCTCTGTTGATGAGCTGCATAGATAGTCAGCTACCATCTTTCCTATCTTTAAAAATCACAGAAAGTGTAGTAAATATTGTCACCTACTTCTCTAAGAATGAGCATGTGAGAGTAGAAGTGATGTACCCTGGCTATGCAGCAAGGGCAGCTGACTTGGGGACCAAAGTCAGCAGTGACCAAGTCTTCATTTCATGATGATCCCAGGATCTGTCATGGTAAGTGAGCACTTTCACCACCAGCATAAACTTTGTGTTATAGGTTCAGTGTATCTTTCATTCACGTGCATGTTTCTGTTTCTCACAGAGACAGGCTTCATCCACCAGAACTGTTTTCTCTTTAGAGAGAGATATTAAAACCTGATGTCTTAAGTATCCCATGGGAAATGTACATGCTGAATATGGAAGGAAATCATGGCACTCTTCGTGCCTTTTCCTGATATACTCTCTGTTTCCAGCTTTGGAAATGGTAGCCTGACAAAAGCAAGACCCACAGCACAGCCTTCACAGAAAGCATGTGCTTTTCTTTAGTCACACAAGACTCTGAAATATCATTACTTTAAAGTTTCCATCTAGGAAAATTAAATTAATTCTAAGATGCTGTCAATAACTTTACTTTTCACCTGTTCACGATGTTCCAAGACTATATGCGGGCATTTTATAACCTGGCATGTTTTTTCTAAATGAACAGACTTTGATGTAGTGACTTGAGTTAGGGACATTCACTTAAACTATCAGTTTATCAATTAACAATTTATCAATTATCAATCAGAGAGTTGAAGGCCAGTTTCTCATTCAGAAGGGTAATAAGACATAGTACCAAAACGTTTAGGAGAATATTTCACTTATCTGAAACGCTTGCTTATAATTTGGCCCCTTACAACTGAGTTAAACTGAGAGATACAAAAGGGTTTACCTCCAGTTTAATAACAGGGGGTCAACAACCACTTAGGTGTTTTGAGGAGAGATTAAACACCTTGCCCATAAATGAAAATTGACTAATGTTTCCTCTCTCTAGCTAGTTTTGTAAGAGGGACAAAAAAGTTTCATTTTAGCAGACAGTTAAAAGATTGTCATTCACCTATATCTTGTCAGCATCTATCATCTACTCTGTAACCAAGTTAGTAGAGGTGGGAATTCTTCTGACCTAACTTCACTCACTTAAAACTTTTGAACCATTTAGCTCAGCCACTTACAACAAACAACATGGAGATACTTCCAAAGGCAGTATGTTCCTCACCTATGCCTTTGTTTGAAGTTTAAAGTCTACTTTTTTCTTTTTTCTTCTCCCTAAACATTAGTTGCTAATCATTATTTAGTATTAAGGGCTCTGTTAGTAAGTTTTATTTGTAGGAATCAAAATTGTCAAACAGGATTTCAAAGAGAAGTAAGAGTAAATTTATTCTTATTTATTTTGAGAGACTGTGAACGTAGGAGCTACCTGAGTCAAAAGATGCAATTTTCTAAAAGTGGCTTTTCTTGTACTCATACGAATGCAGTACCAATAAATAAAACAGTACCATGTAATCAAAATCCAAGCTGTTACCTCTACAGAGCCTCGAGAGGACAGATGTGGGAAAAGGAAAGATCAGATGGGTTTCATCTGTAATAAACTATGTTTGAGAATAGTGAAAATAGCTTCACTTAGTTCTCTCTTCAGGATCATGTGATGAATCAGTGTGTGAGTAAGAACTAGGTAACAGGGGACATCAGGGGACACATTTTTTCATATATGGGACTTTTGGCTGCTTTATTATGTGAAGTTCAGGTTAGCAACTCTGTAGGGCTTGATACACAATGACTGAAATGCTTGTCTGATGTTTTCAGGTGACATGAAATTCCTTATGTCTCCTGTTGTCCTCACGCTGAAAAGCCAGTCAGGGTTGTGGGTTGCCTGTGATACAATGCTTATAAGAAGATTATTACTGTCCTTATTTCTCATTCTCTCTATATGTTGCTTATTATTTCTTCTGTCCGTTGCATACTGAGTAGGAACAAAGGATGCTTTTTCAGATTGTCACTCTTGTTTAAATTTTCCACTCTTCCCCTCAGCACGCCCTCCGTGATTATGAATACATTGCAGCAACTGCACTGAGATGCAATGGTGCAGCAGAGGTGTATGAATATATTTTGAGTGATAAATGACGGCAGAAATGCCATTGCGAACCAGCACTGCTGTTATACTTACTTTACTACATCTTGAATTTTTTGGTTTTCCTCTTTTTTTTAAAAAAATCTAATCACTCTACTCTCCTACTTTGGCAGAGGGAGACATGTTGCATATTAAAAGATGTTGTCTTTCGTTTATCTTCTCACCTCTCACGCTCAGCATCTTGTAAATTTGTAAGCTGGAAAGAAGATAGGCTTTGTGTTGTATTTGCTGTCCTTGAGCAGTCAGTCATGATTTCTGCTGTCAAAATGTTCACTGATGTTTGCACCAGCAAATTGACTATGCAGTGTCATTAGATTAATTGGATGACACTTCATACTTGTTTAAGACGTTAGAAATCCTAGAACACTTTTCTGTTTTATTTAGTTTCAGTTTTTTATGAATGAAATGATCTAATTTTACATATATCTCCATTCATTTTCTTCATTTCCCCTCTTTCATTACTATCTCCTCTCCTTGTACTCATTACTAACTTCATATCCCTGTTTTGCACTATCCATCTTTTCATGACAACACTTCAACAGTTTTAACCCACCTTTTTAATTTCCTTGGAGTTAATTTGTGTGTCCAGTTTCAACCAAATTCCATAGAATTTTTATGTTGTACTTTTCAGATAGTTATTCACCGAGAGGTCCTGTTGTTGTATGTGACTCTTTATTTCATACTTATAAAACAATGTACTTAACAAACATCAAACAATGGTCCATGCAAACATCATGAGACCCATACAAACCAATTTTGAACAATATTATATTCACTTTCTGAATAAAAGAAGAGTGATGGAATTGTTCTCAATTTCTGATTGACAGCTTGATGGATATTACAGTCATCATGTGAAATTTTCTATTTTTTCCGTGTTTTCAGACCTCTGATTACTGTTAATTGTACATTCCTAGACTGTAAAAAATAGTTGTGCATTCGTAGCATGTGTTTTAACTGTGGAATTCTCTTAGTCAAAGTGTACATAGTTAGTCGACTGATCTGAATTTTGGGTTCTTAAGCAAGGTTGTTGATATATCCCCTAAGATCATCTTCAGCTAAGAGTAAGTGACAAAGTTCAACCTCCAAAAATATCTGGAAGTTACGTTTTCACAAAAATGTTGTACTAGTCCAGATTAAGAACTTCAGAGGCCATGAGCTTCTAGTCAGTTGAAAAGATGGCTTGGAGAGTAATTGTCCATATTTTCCAAAATTACCTAATATTCTTTTTTCCTAGCTGAAGGCTCTCTCTACTTCTCTAAAAAGGAAATATGTTTCAGTTTCCATGGCTTACCATATTCCAAACATTATTAATGTGTCTTGCATATTATTTGTATGACATAGCAAGGAGAATATGAAAAATGTTTGGGAAACACTGAACATTGTTATAACTACCTAGATAAAAATCTTGAAGTCTTCATGGACCTCTTCTGAAAAATGAGAGGCTTGAAAGTGCATTTCACATCCCCTTGAGAGCCATCCATTTCTGTAAGTCTAAGATTTTGCTAAAAATTTAGTTCATAGTGTCACAGAGATGAAAGAGTAATATTTTTTTTTTCTGGTAGTAGTTTTTGCCAGAGGCTAAACAAATCCTGTGTGAATTTCAAACTGTTCCTCAGATGTGTAAGTTGAATTATTTTTAAAATCTTGTTTTTCTTTCTTTTTCTCTTTTCTTTCTTTCACAATATTCTGCATCATACACAGAGTTATTAAGTCAATCTGTTATTAAGGATGACTGACATTTTCTATTATAACACCTTGTTTTCAGAGGCCTGTAATTTTGACAAAGTGTAACCACAGGGGGTAAAAATTTGCTCACCAAACTGCAAAAGGTTGATTTCCTATTTGCTTGCTTGCTTTCTTGAACAAAAGAAATTCTTCCATTTCTTAACAAAAGGACATAGAAAAATATTGTTTTCATATATTATAAAAATTATTGCAAACATTTTTAAAGAAGGTCTAGCCCCTTCATTTGGAAAAAAGAACTAGAAATTTACAGGAGTTGGTTTTCTGGGGAAAAAAAGTGATTTATCATCCTTATAACTGTCCTTTAAGTTGAATGAAGTCTGCAAACTTGAAATAATGAAAAATTGCTTCATTATTGTGCTCAGTTAAACATGGTTTTGTTTGTTCATTTTTAAATTTTGGCTAAATTTGCAACTCACCTAAATTGCAAATCCAACTAAACTGAACCACCCAGAGCAAAGACAGTGTTGAAGCAATGCACTGTGAGTTGGATGAGCACTCAGAAAACATAAATATCTAATAAAGAATCAGCTTTCTAAGAGAAAAAATACATTTACACTTCTCCTTGTCTCCCAGCCCTTTCCCCCTTCCACTTTCTGCCTTCCTTTCAGTGAAAGAGGAATTTTGCTGTTTGGGGACTCAGAGTTTCTCAGAGAACTATAATCTAAAAAAGAGAATATAATCTACCTTCAGCTGATTTTTAAGGCAAAAGGTCCATGCAGTTCTCCTGCTCAGTGAATAGCATCCACTTCTGCAGTTGGTTCCTGTATTTGCCCCCATCTACCTTGCCAGGAGTCCTAGAGCTCCCTTTTCTTCCACTGACCACAGATCAGAAAAGGAATCCAGCTCCGGTTCTTGAAACCTGTTTGTTTTTCTTTGCTCCACTGGGGCCTTTTATGTAGAGAAAAGCAAGGCAGAGCAGTGAAGTGGAGGTTTGTGGTGAGCTTTTTCTCTGTCCCAGGAATCTATGCTGATCTAGAACTGAATAGAGAGTGAGCAATAATGGGCATTGTCACAATCCACTGGCAGGAAGAGAACTTCACCCTGAGATGGGAGATCTACCAGGCAGCTAGTTTTAAAATATACACTGAAAGCATAGGCTCAAACGTTCTTTATAAAGGTCCTGGGTTGTTTGCTCAGTCCCTGGTATGGGCTTTGCCTAAGTTAGCAATCACTCCCCAGACAGTTCCCAGGGCATTCCCACTGGCCACAGTGCATCCCTGTGTGCTGTGTTAGTGACCAAGGGAGTTTGCTTATGTAGATGCATAATGCACTGTTATTTTGCCTAAGGATTAGAAAGTGATCCAAAGACAATATTATTTTCTAGTATAGACATGGAGTTTATATCACATTTACACAATGTCCTGACAGTGAGAGATTGGAATTGTTTAATTTTCATCCAGATTAAATATGACATAAGATTATAGCTCCCTACAGTCTGTGAATACACATACCTGATGTGTGTGCCAAACTCTCAACAGGGTAGGGAGGGGCATCAAACACTGACAAAGATGAGCACAGCCTGGCTGTCATCGTAGAAAATGCCGTATTCAGTGACAAAGACAATTTAAAACTTCCTGGTGTCCCTTTCGGTGCCACTTGTTTGCCCTTATTCTGCATTTTATTGTCCCCTTCACTTTACTTATAGAGTTGTCTGTGAATTTATGTTGTAAACAGTTCCACTGAGCCGATCTGTGTCAAATGTGTGAGGATTTAATCTAAGGGATTATTTTCCTTCTTTGCCATTCAAGTTAGGACAGACAGTGCTCAGCCCTGACTTTCATTTGTATTCAAGTACCCCATGTTTTGGTTTAAATGAGGTATTCCTTCTCGTGCAGCAGGACTACAGGTTACTGAGGAACGCCACAGAGTGACTGCATCTCCATGGGAGATATGATTTGTGATGTCCTTGGGTATCTGAATGGTGAATATTAAGTGTTATTAGGTGTTATTGAGAAAGACAAGGATGTAAATGTCATCTTTTTCTAAAGAAATGGTGAATTAAATTAAGACATTAAATCAAAGATAAAACCACTTGAAGATCAGTAGAGATTCAGTTTAGTAATTAGTAGATGGGAATTTTTTCCATTATTATGATCTATTTTTTTTCCTCTTTAAAGTTATGCTGAACTGATTGGGAATTCAAGAAGTCCAGAGATACAGGCAGGGCAGTTACAGGTATTTAAGAAATTCTGCCTCTTTGAAAAATAATTAAATATAGGATACACTTGCATTGCACATTCTTACTGCCTAAAAAATATGGGGCACTTTACAGCTCTTTCATGTGCAAATTAGACAAAATAGATTATAGAGAAAGAATGCGGACTTGGGTCTTATCACAAACTAACAGAACAAGAAAGTGGTAATTATAAATTTTGAAGTCAAGTGGTGCTCTCCTAGCTACCTGAAAGGTAGCTAACAAATTATATATTAACCAGCTACCAGAGGAATATCCCAGGTTGTTTGCAGGTGAGGGAAAATCAACCACACCCCTTCTAAGATTTCCTAAACACACTTTCTTCTATAGCACTTTCTTCTATACAAGGAAATTCTCCACATTCTGCTGGGCAAGAAATTTTTTTGAGCAGCAGGAGGGGATCATCTTGCTCCAAGGGAGACATCAGCACAGCCTGGTGCGAACAGCAGGGGGCTGGAAACTCTTATTTATTCAACTCTGTCTATTTAGTGCTTTTGAGTAAAGGGCGATTTTTTGTAAAACTTGTGTCACAGCCCCACCAAGCTCTCTGCTATGTGTCAACTCTTGTACGGAGCCAGAACAGAAGAATGCAAATATAAGAATAATAATAACTATAAAACCTCTTTGAAATAAAACATGGAATGGCTGTGCTATGCAGACACAGATTACTGAACAGGTAGTTCCCTACTTTCCTCTGTTGCGTTAAATATTCCCTGTATCCTATGCACTGACACAGGAAACTGCTGTAGGAACTACTGTTTCTTAAACAGATGTCACTGTCTGAGATACACAAAACATTCTGGCATTAGAATAATTTGGTTTTGCGACCCAGAAGTTACCCCTTGACAGTTTTGCTAGCACTACATTTCAGCATTACACTGTTTTTTCTCTGTATGTGGATGCATGATATGTAAGGATGCTATTTCAGCTTTTATATCCTTTAAAAATGTATTATTAAAAGACATTATTATACAAAAGGCTTGAACATAAGGCAATATAATGTCACTTTCTTTAGCTGTAACATGGTCTTAGTGCAATTAACCTCCTCACACACTCTTCTGATATATCATTCTAGTTGTTTACTAATCATGCATTTCTAAAAATAAAATAAACAACCAGATCTCAAAATATATTTGTTGGATAAACCACATTATTCATCAGCTCTATCCTGTCCACTTCATAAAAAGAAGTTTAGGTAAATAGTTGCCTAATAAAATTCCATGTTTAGAATAGAATTTTGGAAGAGATTTTATATAACAGTAAGTAAATGTGAAATTATCTCCTGGCATTCCCCAGATATGTACTCTGGCAGTAAATCAGCTCTTCTGACATAATGTTTGTGATGGCACAGAACTCTGATGTGGCAGTATCAGACAACACTACACTGAACTTCAACATTTACTCAACTGAAGAAAGAGACCATAAGCTATGAATAAAATATTTCGCTTTAAATTTTTTTTTCATTCTGGAGTTTTGTGTCTTTCAAGGAATGTAGTTTTTTTCTTTTGTATGAATGTTGTTTCACTTAGACTTCTTGCTTGAACTGGTGGGCTTCATAAGGTTATCCCTCGACAAGCACCTTTGAACACAGCTGGTCAAGAGTGCTGCCCCACAGCAGCCTCAGCTCTGCAGGGGGAATAGCCTTAACCTGTCTGGCTTGCTCCTCTCAGGTATGGCTCTGTTGGGCAAATATTCCAATTTTCAGGGAGCATTCACTGGTGCTGTTCTGCAAGAAACAATTCTTCGCAACTGCACTGGCAGTGGGTGTCTAAAAACTCCAGAAGAGATTGTGTGGTTTTTAGCCTGCACTGCCAAATGCCTGGCCTGATTTTGCCATATAGGAAATGTGAATCCCCAGTGCTATCAGAGTCTGCATAAGAGAACTGTAAACCCCATTGGTAGGAAAGGGAAAATGCTCATCAGAGTGCTGGATTCAGTGTTGTCTCTGGGTGCTTATTTAAGAGAAGGTCATCAGGACTAGAAAACTGATGAGGTCTACAGGTGTATTATTAATATGACATTTTTCAGATCAAAATCAAGCTGGTGCTTCCTAACATAGCATTTCAATTGATGTTTTAAAAAAAATGATATTTTAAGTTTTGTAGGTATAACATGGAAGATACTAAGGACATGTTTATTTTCTTACACCATACTTTTGATACACATTTCCCTCAAAGCCTTTTATAGTATTGCTAAATTCAGTGTGAAACATAGTAAGGGAAAAGGTATTTGTCTTCTAAGAACCAAAGGTAAATTATCCTCCTAATGTCAGGCAGTTTATTTTCTGTCTCCATCCTGATGTGTGAAACTTGTTATTTGTTGTTATAGATCCCATTCAATGTAGTGTCACTTGATCACAACCCAACCTGTTGGGTCACATGGTATTACTGTGATATGTATGTTCAGCTTCAGGGCTGAAGAGGGTATTGCCCTAGACAGAACTAACATGCAATAACACTGGAATGATACTCAAGGAAAATAAGTAATTGTGAAACATTATAGAATAAAAACCCCTCTATTTGTTAATAAATCTGTGTATAAAATAAAATAATTCACTAAAACAAATGTATAATATCTTTCAAAGTACCTTCCTAACCTGATGCTGTCCTAGTTAAGAGCCTGGCCTCCATGATTAAGATTTAGTTTCACAGAATTGCAGAATGGTTGAGGATGGCAGGGACCTTTGGAGACTTGACTACTCCAAATCTCTGCTCAAAGCGGGGTCAGCCAGAACAAGTTGCTCAGGGCTGTGTCAAGTCAATTTATTAATATCTCCAAGAAGAAATACTCCATGGCCCTTTGGGTAACCTATCCCAGTGTTTGACATCTTCAATGTAAAAACTGTTTGTTTGTTTTTTTCTTATATTTAAATAGATTTTCCTGTATTTCTTCTTGAGTCCATTGCCTCTTGTCTTTTCTCTGGCCACCACTGAGAGGAGTCTGGCTCTGTCCTCTTTTCACCCCTGCTTCAGGCATTTATATACATTAATTAAGTGCACCCAGAGTCTTCTCTTCACCAGGCTATGAAGTGCCAGGTATCTCAGCTTTTTCTCAGAAGAGAGATGCTCGAGACTCTTAATCACCTTAGTGGCCCTTCACTGGACTCTCTCCAGCATCTCTATGTTTCTCCTGTGCTGAGAAGCCTGGAACTGATCCCAGCACTCCATATGTAGCCTCACCAGGGCAGAACACAAAGGAAGGATCTCCCCTCTGAACCTGCTGGCAACACTTTTCCTTACACAGCCCAGGATGCTGTTGGCCTCCTTTGCTTCCAAGGTGCACTGCTGGCTCACAGTCAGCTCTTGGCAGCTCTCAAAACCAAAGCCAGTTAATTGTACAGAAGTTTTTGGAATTAAATATAATCTGAATGGGTCACTTGAACCAGTCTTTGCTTCATCTTTTTTTAGGCAGACATCCCAGATGTGTCCCAAATTAACAATTATTTATAGAAGTTGTAGTGGCTTCACAAGGAGAACTTGCAATTTTTTTCAGAGAACTATGTGGCTTGTTAGCCTGTGATCTGGCATTAGAGCACACTGAATCATGTAAATTAGACATTAGAAAGACAGGTTCCTCACTTTGAAATAAATTTCTTGACTTGCAGTGCCATAAAAAAATTAGTGTCTCATTTTTTTCCTAATTGGAAAAGTCTGCTCTTCAACTACCTTTTTAATGAAGATATATTCTGAAGCTGTGTTTTGATAAATTGTGTCTCTTTGAGAACTAAGGAGTTCAGTGAAATTAAAAATTTGACAGCTACACACATACGTATAAAGAAGAAATAGATGTCATACATTTTTTTGAGAACTAAATATCTAGATCTTTTAGAAATAGGAGTCAAAGATCTACAATGGGAAAATTCAGTATGCTTTGATTACCTAAAATGAGTCTCTTTGTGGAAATATTCTAAAACTTAATAAATAAAAAAATTATCTGTGAAAAATAAAGATTATGTAAAAGACTTCCACATTTATTTGATAATTTAAAAATGATTTAATGCTTCTGGTTGTGATTCCTTCCCTTTTGTTTGAACAAAACTGTGTTTGTGTTTATTCTGAGAGAAAACTGAGGTGTTCAAGCTCAGACAGGTGTGTTTTGGTGATTTATTTCATTCTGCTGCTTCTCTTTGGATCTGAAACAAGTAATAATGAACTCCTTCCAATTCCATTGTAAGCTTAGGCCAGGGCTTTGTGTTCTACAGCCTACTCATCACACATAATGATATGGGGCAATTATATGGTATAGCTTGTTGCCCATAAGGAACAAAATGGACAATATTCACATTTTGGTTTTATTCTCAGGCTGCATTTAAATTGCATACAAAGAAATTTCCTCCTGGTCTGATTCTTAATGGGCATAATAGCTTCTGGAATTCATGCCAGAGTACTTAAAGGTGGTAAATTCGATTACATTATAAGTATCTCCCTGGAATGGTTTTGCCCCTGCTACTTAAATATGCTTCTAATTTCACAGAAAATAATGCTTGTGTTTAGTGCTTTGGCGTACTCCTGAGTAGTGTTCCATTAGTATCTTACAGTGATATGCTTGCATAGCATGTAAAACCCAGAGAAGTTAGGAGATGTGGTGTTAAAAATTCAAATTCATAAGTCAAGGTTCATGACCTATGAAGATTTCTTCTCACCCCATTCTGCTTTGTAATACTGTAGGGCTTCAAGAACATGAGGGTATGAAGGCATTTTCAATCTTCACATTGCTAATGCAGGTACCCTTGGAAGGTGCCTTTCACAAGGAAGACTCACGGGGACACTGCAACTGTGAGTTCCTCTACTGCCCTTCTCTGAATCTGCATGTAGGAAAGCCTTGGTCTGAACAAAATGTACAGATTAGGGGCAGGTTAGGGATTCCAGAAATCCCACACTTCATGCTTACAGGCACTTCTGTCACTGTTAGCCATGTTGACCTTGTAGTCCCCAGAGATCTGCATGTAACAAGGCTCCCAGTTGCCCCATCTCAGCTTTTGACAGCTGAATATGCAAGGAGGACTTCTGATGCCTTCAGAGACTTCCAACTTTTATCATGCCCTTGAGGCCAGCATCTATTGCTATGACACTGCACTACACTCAGCCTTGCAGCCAGCTCAGTAGTTTCATGTCTTGCTACTTAAATAGAATTAAATCATTCTTGCTGAAAAATGTTTTTCTATCCCGCTTAAATTGGACATTGTTTCTCTTCTGTGGAGAGTTCTTTGTTTTACTTCCCCATCTTGAAGGAAACCAACCTCTTATGACCACCTCTCAAGAGAGTCTAAGCATACAAAATAGACCTTCTGAAGTCCACATTCCTTGAATGCCATTTTCTATGCACCTATGTCTGTCTATTATACCACTTGGTATTTTAAAAGGGACAACAGTCTAGGGTTAAATCGTCTGTGTTCTTCACCATTGTGTCCTCAGGGATTCTCTAGGTGTGCATTTAATAGCGTGCCAAACCTACTCCACCAGACTTGTACAGTCTAAATCCTTCTCCAGATCTTTTGGTCACTTTATCTGGAAAATGATTCCATAGCTAATTCGAACAACTTTACTAATTTTAATTTTACTAATCTTAATGTTATCTTTAACCCTAGATATCTGCTGCCTTAGAGGACATATTGAGTTATCCAGGCAGCAACAGATATTCTTCCCCACTCAAGAGTTAGAAAGGACTTCAGTGATTTGGACTTGCATGCCAGCCATTGGCAAGGGAGTGAAGAAGGAAAGAAAACAATCAGGACTGCAAAAAATCATGCCCCAGAAATCTAGTGAATTACAAGTCAATTTGTCAAATGCTTTTTTTAAACTGGGTTTTTTTCACCTTATGGTTCTTAAAGACCTTATTTTTCTATGCAAGCCTTATAGACTCCTTGTGTGTACAGCCTCAGTTCAGGCACGAATAGAGGGGCAAGTCTTGAAGGGAGTTGGCAGATAAAGACAGTCATGTCAATAAAACATCCTTAATAAAGAAATATCTTTTTATGCAGACACAGTTTTTCAATCATTCTAAACATACTTATCATTTGTCACAACATTTCAAGCTTGCTAAGGAGTGAGTAAAATTCACAGCAGTGCCAACACTCCTGTCTGTTTGACTAAGACTGATTTCTATTCCAGCTCCTGAATGGCAATTTCTTGAGCTGCCAGACAAACACAGGTTGTGTGTCAGCTGTAAGGAATGTGGTCCTCCAAATTTCTGTACAATGACTGGGTGCATGTTACAGCTGGATGGAACATGAGATCGAATTTGATCAAAACATTTCATATAAAAAGGGACACTACAAAAGACCTACTAAGTCACAAAAGCGCTTGAAGGAGGTTTCATGGGGACTTGACAGATTAAAAGATGACAGCACAACTGTCACAATCTTAGTAGAAATCCAGCTTGATCTCATTACCAACAAAGTGTGAGATGCACAGGAACAGTAATGAAAACACATGAACTGTCATGAAAAGAAATTCAGAATACAGTGGAAGTATCATTTGTGTGCTCATGTGTGCATAGGCCATAGACAAACCCAGAACAGGAGAAAAAGCTAATATAATACAAAAGATGAATGAGTTAATGAAACTCAGAATTTAGTCTTTTTTTTTAAAGCTTTGTGAAAGAGATTTTTGCACTAAATCTATATCTACAAGGGAGTTTGTGTCATAATAAATTGTATCAAAATCATGATAATTTCAAGAAAGAAAATTTCAAGAAGAAAATCCCAAATGACAAGATGGCTGAATTTAAAATGTTTTCAATTTTACAAATATTTTCACTCCTGTCTGTCCAGCTCAGACTCAAAATGAATGAATTTTTAACATCTCTGGGTGTTATAGGTGAGATAACTTCTTAATAAACCAGCTACAAATAAACCCCTACAAATATTTGGAAAAAGAATACCATCTTATATATGTTCATGCATGATGTAAGACTCTAAATCCTAAGTACTTAATATGAAACCAACTCTCTAATTGTCTAAGGATGCTTTGTATTTTAGTTTGACAAATACCATTTGATGTTTCAGAAATAAAATTTTATAGAATAATTCAGATTTTCATGTTTCTGATTTTCACGTGTGTAATATAGCTTTGTTTCATTCACACCCCCGAAACATATAAATGATTACTAAATTTTATTTCATTTATCAATCCTTAAATTAAATTATAAAGAACAAAGTAGAAATCAATATCTGCTAAATATTGAGACAGACAGCTCTAGAAATGGTGCTAAGTTGTTTCATTTTGTCACCAAGAAAATGAAACTGTAAAATGATGATCCCAAGTAAAATAATTGCATGTAAAAATCTGAGATTGAAAGATGGGTTAAAGATCAAGGTCTTAGCATTTTTTTACTGTAAACAGTCCTCCTTTTGTGGTGCTTTAAGATGTCATGTGGATTTACACCATTATCTTATAAAACTATAATATAAGCTTTAAATAATAGATAAAATAGGGTTTTTTCTTATAAAAAAGTGTTTCTGATGTTCCTAGAGTGACTCATTAAGCTTAACTGATCTTTTCCTTTTCCATGAATTTTTAAAAATATACTTCAGAGCTACACAGCTCCTGATGCAACAAAGGAGTTGCCTCTGATCCTGCTTAGTCCTGTCCTACTCTTCCCCTGATGCTTCCCAGGCAGTGTGCGTTTCATTCGAAACACAGGAAGTAGAACTTCCTGAGTAGGAACTTTCAGGTTCTTGTGTTTTTGTTCTAATTAATGGGTACTTTTACTGTGCAAAGAAAAAAATATCTCAAAACTATCCAGACAGCTCTTCCCTGTGCAGGTGGTGGAGAGGCAGTCTTTTCTAGTCCTCTACCTCTTGGCTTCCATGGCTCAATTTTTTTTGCCTAAATAAAGGCGTGTAGAGTCATCTGGAGCCCTTGAGAGTACCTGAGACATCCCAGTAGGTCTAGTAACAGTGGCAAAAGGCCTGAGAATGACCCATTGAATGGACAGGAAAAATACAATAAGGCATCTGAAAATGTGGTAGATTCCAACTTTTAGGCAAGTGGACTTAGTTGCCTGAATTCCTTGTATCTTAAATGGAACATGACATTTTTCAGCAGTGTTCACAAGATTATTATATTTATTCCTCTAGAATGAATACAAAGATTTTTTTTTTTCCATTATTGGACGTCACCTTCTGTGGTTCAAAGTGCCAGTCTATATTGTTTCATGAGTTACTGTTTCACAGCTCCTGGTCTCTGTAATGGACATATACAGACAATGAAGGAAGACACGCATGTTTTAATCAAGCCTAGAATTTACAGGAAGGCATCTGGGAAGTGTGCACCCATGGAATGACCAGGATGTCTGAGGAAAAGGCTGAATGCCCTGAGAATTGCAGTGGCCTTTGTACAATGTCAAGCCTGAACCATTACTCTCTAGCAGAACCAGCCTGACTGCTTGCAAAATTTTAGGTTAAAATCTTCAATACTTACCTCTGTGACCACAGACCAGTCTCAAAAGAAAGTGCCACTTTGTTCTAACATAACAACTACTACTACTACTACTGAATGCAGATTCTATGTGCATTTCTTGTTGGAGCCACGTCAGAGATCTTATTATTTGTTGTCAGAGATTTGATTTATTTGTTTGTTTGTTTTGTTCCATCATTCATACATTTTTGTGACCTTCAAGGAGGTGATCTCTCTGGTTCCAAGAAATGTTTTAATATATTTTTAATTTTCAAGGAAAAATGAGAGGGCTGCTCTATAGCCTACCACAAAATTGTATTATATCATCACAACAGGGGTGCATGATGTGTTCCATAGAGCATGCTGGGGAGGCACAAATGTCATGTATGCATGAAATGTCTAATTGATCAGTGCTGAAGAATGGGTTAAAAGAAGGTAAATTTAATATTAACTCCTCTACACTCTCTGTAGAGGTCAGCATGTAATATATTCTCCATTCATCTCTCAAAAGAAACCTCATTTAAGGCCTAGAGCTACACCCATATTGACTCACTGGGTGTAGCTGTAAATGGATGGTGAACAAGGAGTGAAATAGTTAACAGGTCTCCTTCCTGGACTGTGCAAATGAGCAACATCAGCTCCCCATTCAGCTGTTGTGACATTTAGAGCTACAGCTAGTAAACCACAAGAAAAGAAGATATCTGTAATAAGAACAATGATATAAAGTAGCAGAAGATAAGCAAGTGTCTGCAAAGCTTTACTGAATGTCAAAGCTATTCAGTAGCATCACCTGTAGGGCAAAAATCGAAAAAGGCACGCTCTTTATCTCCATAGCTGTAATTTCCATAATGCTCAGAAGACTTTAGGTCAATTCTAAAAATAAAATGTGCTTGCAGTAGTTAGCCAGGATTTGTGTTTAATTCAATTCACAGCAGTTGCAGAGGTGGAAGACATTGGATGGCTCTGACCTCCCATGGTTAAGAATCAGGACCAGTGAAAGTGTTTGGTTGAGCTGGTGACAGCAGAGATAGGGGTCAGATCAATAAAAACCTTTAGGTCAAATTGTAAAGAAAAGTTTCAAAGTACCTCTTAGCAAGAATTGGCAAATCTTTTATATGCTGACACCCACAATGCAGATCAACATGTAAAACTATGATCTATTGATCAGTCTCCAGTGGTATATTGTCAAGAATTAACAGCGTGTGGTAACTACTGTACCAAAAATCACCTTGTTTCTAATGCTTCTGGTTAGTTGATGTAATTGCCAGTCCTATCGTTTCTATATCTGAGTTGTTTCTGCTGCACTGCAGAAATGTCATTGTGGGTAGATCTGAAAAGGGAACAGAATTTACGGCGTGTATGAAGGATTAGCACTCAGCTGTACAAGTTTCCCTTATTCTGCATTAGCGGTGATACCTAAGTCTGTGCTGCTGTTATAATTTAAAAGGCTATTTTAAAGTACACTGCTTTTTTAAGTTTTCAGTTACTTACTGAATGAAAATGATAAGGGTCATCAACCTGCTAGTCTGCCTCTTACTGCAACACGGCGGAATTTGCAATGGAAATATAACAGCCAATTGTAAAATGGGAAAATCTTTTGTGCTAAAAGCAGAACATTGAAAAATGTCCATAACCTTCTTATAGACCTATGTTTTTTAAAACTTAGAGTAAGCAGAAAGATAGATTGTGAAATATTCATAGATTCTCACGGTCCATGTTATTAAAAAGACACCAGATATAGTGACTTTCTACTTCATTTTGCTTTTTGAAATACGATATGTTATTATATTTTTAATGAAAGTATTTCAGTTTTCTATTTACTAATCATGATAGAATATTAAAATTATTTTTTATGTGAATAAACAAGTTTCCTCCCAGGTTTTGGCACACCTTTTCTTGTTCTGTAGATTTCAGGTGAGATTTACACTCTTGACATGTGGAAGTGAACCATCTTACCTTGAGGGGCATTACTAGGAAAGATTCGACATGGATTAGGTAGATGCAGCATCTTTTGGGACACCTTAAGGTAAAGGTTGAAGTTAAATCTGGTCACCAGCAGTTCGAGCCAGTTTCTTAGTCAGCAAACCAAAACTTTGGATGCAGATTTATTAGACCAAATTTTGCTTCCAGCCATCATGAGCCTTGCACTCATAATTTTGCAGTTGTGGTTTTGCAGACAAAACTTACAGTATGTGTGGGCACAGTTTTATGTCCTTCAGGTTTTTGAAGGTCTGCCTGCTCTTACACATTTACCTGCTAGGTCTCATCTAGAGGGAAAATTTCACACCTTTAACCTGAGATTTTAACTTGGATTTCCGTAATTCAGAATATATCACTTCTAGTTAAATTTACAGATCATAATTTTGACTAGTTTAGAAAAGGCATGGAATAAGCTAAAAAAGAAAAAATATGATCCAAATCAAACTTAGGATGACTGAAATAAATTACAAGAATATTTCTTTCAGGTTAGTCTAACAGTAAAGAGCCTATAAGCACTTAACACTATATTGAATTATTAACATATGACTTCCATATAATTGCTCATAAGCTTGAAGTTGGGCATTCCCTCATGTGTCTGCAGAATCAAGAGCTAAGTGTTCTGAATTCAGCTCATAAATTCAAAGGCAAGGCTAGAGTTCAGGGCTTGAAAAGTTAGCTCATCTAGCAGTAATAGGAAAATATGCTCTTCATGTTTGTTTGTTTTTCTTATTTATGTGTGTATGAAATTCTCCCTTGTTACTAGTTATTTCATAGTATGAAGTGTTTTTAATTTGTCAAAATAATAAAAAATAAATCAGAACAATTGCAGGTGGTGAAGAGGGTTTGGGGAGTGGGAAAAGTCAAGAAAATGACAATCAATATTTCATCATCATATCTCTAGAGGCTTCTAAAGCACATTTTACAAAGTATAAGACATTTTAAACCAGAAAATGTTGCATATAAATGGCATTAAAAAGTGAGCATTTGCCAATTTCTATTAAGGGAAAAGCATAGCATATATTTTCTGCTGAATAGCTTTATGTTTTAATAATTTAATAAACCCTCAGCACACAAAAATAGTGGCTATTTTTTCTATTTTAGTTCCTTTACACAGAGACATAGATAAGAAACATGAAAAAAAGCCCATAGTCCCTGAAAGACTTAGTGGAATACGTGATATCAAAATGGGACTTGCACTTTTCTGACCTTAGAAGTCAGGTTGTGGAACCAACATATCTGCTCATTACAAGAAGCCTGGTCTGATGAAAGGTGTCCCTGCCCATGGCAGCAGGGTTGGAACGAAATGATCTTTAGGGCCCCTTCCAACCCAAACCATTCTATGGTTCTATGATTTTTGCCTGTAGGAAAGCTGTAGTAATTGGATGCTCCAAAGTGAGGTGATGCAGAGAAGACGAAGACTATTTTACTCTAAGATAGTCTATGGCCCACTGGTGCTGCTGTAACAGGTTTATTTTATACACAGCACATAAAAAAGGGTACATGTGCATTTTGGACAACCTGAGCATGACTTCTTTATATTTACAGGTGAATGCTGCCAGTGCTGTCTTCTATGTGGTTGTAGGAGTGTGTGAGTAATGCAGAAGGACACAATTTTCTTGCATTTAGCTAACAACCTGCAAATTGCTTCTTCACTAGGAGGATTTGTAGCTGACTAGTTGTGGCATCTTCTGGCTACGTCTTTCAAAGTAAATACAATGCCAGAGTTTTCTGCCTTTTATGCCAGCTAGAACAGGCTGGCCACATACATACTAATAAAGGATATTAGACCTCAGGCCAGGGCAATCACATCCAAACTGATTACTGGGAACGGTATCCATCCTATGCTAACTGTTAAAACATAGCCAGGAAGAGTTTGGAAGAGTTTGACCTTGACTGAAATTCTAAAAACCTAACACTGCAGATAATTATATTCCTGTTCTTCAAGTATGTCTGTGCTTTGCTTAGCTTTTTAGTGCACATGCAACTTTAGAAGGGAATTCCTCTCATTGATTTTGGGAATCAGATTCAGCTGTAGATAAGAAAACCTAAATTAATTTGTTGGAGTATAAACATCCACATGAATACTGATTATCTACACTCCAAATATGGACAGAAAAAAATCAAGTTGATAGAGTTATTGGAGCCTATCCATCTTTTTGTGAAGAGCGATTTGGCATCAGTCATTGACCACAGACTGGGGGCAGTCAGAATATAGGAAATCCACACTAAATAAACTAAATATGAAGGGAGCCGATGGGATGCTGAGACCTCTCTGGAAAAGCTGGATGCCAAAAGAGATACACAGGGGTACTTAAAACAGTATTAGGTGCCTTTTTAGGCAGCTGAATTCAGCTTGGTCACTTTCAAAAAAAGCTGTTCATAAAATCTATTCCATATAATTCTTTGAGAATAAATGGGAATGGGATAAATCAGCCTCTGGAAACTTTTAATTTTTTCAGTAATTATAAGGGGAACCTGGTATAGTCTTACCATTACTACCTGCTGGACGACTTCAACTGAAATGATCTACAAGTAAATAAGATCAAGAATCTATCCGTACGTTTGAACCTCACCATGGTATTGAAAACAAATATGTGCTTTAATAATTTTGCTGGTAAGAAGTGAAATTTTTAATGATTCTGCTTCCACTCTAATATATATGAAGATATGTAATGATATGCAGGAAATGATGAGAAATGTACATGGACATGTACAATGGTTAGAATTAATTTCTGACTTTTTAACTATAGGATCAGCTTATACTGTGTTACTTGCAAAGATCTCCTCTGTTATCATCTCAGGAAGATCTGAGCTTCTCTCATCACCATTTACAAGAACATGAAAAGCAGACTTCTGAGTGGTATGGGTATGACTGCTGAGCTGATTAAATTCTGTTCTCATTATGCCTTTTGGACAGATTCACTGCTGAATTCAAATTACAGAGGGGCTATTTGAACATAAATAATAAATTCGTGGTCCTATTTTTGGTTTTTTTCCTGTTTTGTTTGGCTTCTGAACTGCATACAGGTGTTGAGACTTTAGCAGTGAGTTAGCTGCAGAGGTGCCCTTCATGGGAAGAGTTCGGGGGGCTACCCCATGCTGGGCACAGCTGGTTCCATCTGGTTCCAGCTGACTCTGCAATGGACCCACCATAGGACACAGCTGAGCCCATCAGCAAAGCTGGTGGCACTTCTGTGAAATAGTGTTTAAGAAGCCAAAAAGGGATTGTGAGGCAGAAGAGGATGAACTCAAAAATAATGGAGAGCAGCAGAAGGGAGAGCAACATTAGAGGAGGTGCTCCATGGAGTAAACATACGCTGCAACCTCTGGAGGAACACATACCAGCGCAGATTAACATTTCCTGAAGGAATAGCAACCTTTGGAGGACTCATGCAAAAACTGAGGGTTTTTTTTTGAGCAGGGCTACATTCCATAGGAAAGCTAGTGCTGGTGAAGAAAGCGTGAAAGCAGTGGCAGAGAGGAAGCAATATGTATTGACCTTAATCCCCCATCCCACTCTCCCTCTGCTCTGCTTGGGGCAGCAGAGAAGTCAGGAGTGAAGGAGTGAGGCTTGTTACCAAAACCTGCTAAAAATAAAACTCCTTAGCAGCACTGTAGCATTAAGAAGCTGGCATTATTCATGCAGCCGGATGTACGGGGGATAACACCACTGAGCTTACATGCTGATTATAGAAAAAGCTCCCGTTTATATACTGTATTTTACATACATATTCCTTGAGTTTTCTGGAATAAACACACGTAGGATAATCATTTCCCCAAAATCATTAACGTATGTTCCCTCCACTCTGTGCATGAGTTCTGTCCTGAGGGTCTCCTTGGTGCTCCCTGGTGGTCAGCACCCCAAAGTCATACCTGACCTCCTGGTGAATTGGTAGAAGTTGGCAGAAGTGGGCTGGTTGCTTTCCAGTTTCTCCCACAGAAAAAGCATTGTGAGGTTCCACATGCCAGTGGTTTTTGAAGAATAAGCATTGTATTAAGCCACTAGGTGCAAACAATTCTTCATCTGGCAATAGGCTGAACTCAGAAGACGTGGAAGGAAAGGTGCTCTTTAATGTTTATATTTGTTTCTCACGACCCGAATCTTTTTAATTGACTATACATAAATTTTCTCCAATCTGAGTCTGCTTTGCCTGCAACTACTTGGTATGCAATCTCTCTGTCTTCATCACATCTCATAATCTTTCTCATTCTATTTTCTTCCCCTTCCCCTTTGAGGAAGAGGAGGAGTGAGTGTCATATATGAAATTAGGCAACTGGCTTTTGCATATAAAAATCATCTTAGGACCAAGTTAATAGTTATTAAAGTTGTTAAGATAGTTAACTTGTTAAATGCCTTTTAATTGTGAAATTCCCATTGTTCTCTGCGGACCAATGTCCCTCCCCAGCAAATGATCCATTGGTGAAAGGAACTTGTGATGTACCTTGAAATTCACCAATCTTCTTGTGCCATGGGGGGGGCGGGACAGTGGGGAATTCTGGGAAGGGCCAAGAGGGTATAAAAGTAGCCTTTCCAGTGCTCTGCCTTTCTCTCCTCCATGCGGCAGAGGTGGTGAGCACGTCTCCCTGCAGCTGCTCCAGCGCTGGGTAAAGCGGCGGGGAGGGAACTTAGGCCTATCTCTGTTCAGAGACCTTTTTTATGTTAAGAGAATTTTGCCTCAGATTAGCTGATGTAAATCCAGCACTGTAGATTTCTGCTGTGGGAACATAGCCAGTTTGGCACCAAGAGTCTCTGATCCTGCGCTTCCGGGTTTTTATATTGTTTTAAATTAAGAATTTGGATGCTGTTATTTTTCCAAATTATTTTTCTTGTAATAAACAATCCTTTTTTAAATTAAAACAAGAGTTGTTCATATTCCTGACAGTGAGGGAGCAGCTGGGTGAGCTTTTGGCTGTTTGCCAAGGTTAAAGCAGCACTGTTTCAAACACCGTTGAGATTAGCATGGAATAGAATGTAATATGTACCTGTTATTAATGATTTCTAAAAAACATCCTTGAAAACATTACCTAAGTACTGAATTTCTTCATGACATCATAATTAACACTTACAATGTACACTGATTATGTTTGCCTAAATTATGCCTAAAGCACAGAAGCAGCCACTATGAGCTTGACTCGTCCATACGTAGGCATGTCCCAGCATACAAACTGCTCTGGGGGGACACCTGGCTTTTCAGAAGGCAAGTTTCCTGTATGTTCTATTATCTGAGATGTTGCATGCACATATCTTTTATATCTTACAAATCTGAAATCACACCCCATGCTAACAGTTGGTAAAATAGATACCTCTTTAGACTCTGATAACCAAACAGACCACTTCTTTGGACTAACATAGCAAACTTTAAACATTTAAGTATGGTCACTTGTGTTTTGATATTAGTCAATATCAAATTGACTCTTACCCTTCTTACACAACCCTTTGTGTTCTGGGGGTTTTTTCCCTGCCTGTTTTTCTGACAAGCTTGCTTGTTGTAGATTTGAAAGATATGAGGGCAGTACTTTGTTTAGCTTGGCAGTCAAATTTTTCTTGTCCAAATTAACAAGTGGTGTTTCCAAACTGAAAGTTCCATTTATTGAACTAACAGAAAAAATATAGTTACAATTTGCATGAATCTGTGTTGGTTGTACACCTCAGAAAACTTTTTTTTCTGCATTAAAATAAATTCTGGCAAATTCACTCAGCCTTAGGCAGAATATTATGTACACAGATGCCCTTTGTGGTTTAAAAGTTTGGGAAATATGCTTTAAGTAAGTTAGAAATAATCATCTTTAATTTAGGCTGTAGGTCTTTTCAGCATGACTCATACCCTCATCATTATCTTACCCTTACAGCATTACTAAAATACTAGTGTAATTAAGATGAGTATCTTACAAGATTTCTCCCAAGGAAATTTATTACAGAAGAAAGAATACTTTCTCTTTTTTGACAATATGAGACATAACTTTCCTTTATTTTTATAAAATTGACAATATATGAATCTACTATATGATGAGGAAGTATTCTATATGACTAATATATTTAAATACAATGCTAATACTTGCAGAATACCAAATGGGTAAAACTACTGTGTTATGAATAATATGACTTCACAGTCAGAATTAAAATGCTTAATAGAGTTGCTCCAATGTCAAGTTCTATTTTCAGTCATTTCAAGTATACATTATTATCAAGGAATCTATATGGAGCCAATATTTTAAAAGACATAAACGGCAGATAGCAAGATAGAGAAGTAAGCGTGCACACACACACACGCTCACAAGTTGAACAGCTTTTTCCCACAGTTTTACAGAAGTATTTAATACTGGTATCAAACACAAACTAAATCAGGTATGCATGACATCACACACCCCTGAGACATTTCTTTAACTGAAACTGCATTAAAAATAAAAAAAATGTCTTGATGTCCACAATCAGCTTCAGGGGAAACATAAACATTTTCATCCAACTGCATGAAAAGTGGTTAGCTTTGTTGTGTTAAAAAAAGTTTTAAATCAAAAATGGCAACAAGCTGCATAATCACCAGTGTGACCAGTTTGTTTTATCACCCCAAGAAGAGCAGAATTTTTATGTTATGTTTTTTATGTTCACTGTGGTTACAGTCATAGATGAATATGTGGGGTTAGTGTACCTGAGAACAAAAGGCAGCACTGGATTTTTAGTGGCCATTTTATACTTTTTGTCCACTTAGTAAAGGTCATTTTTTGTACCACCATAAAGACTGAGATACCTGCATTGTCCCTACACTTGCTAGCTCAAGAGATACAGGCAACCGTCTTCGACATGCAAGTAAACACAAAATACAAGGTTATCTTATGATCCCTGTTATGTTGTCAGCTTGTTTTGCAAACAGACATTGATGAGATTATGATTAGGTAATAAAAATTAAGAGTGACTAATGATATTCCAGGGTAACAGTTAATCCCTTAAATTTCTATTGATATTTATGTTTTGATATCTATTCTACAATGGAGTGCCCAAGGTAACAGACCAGGAAGTGCCAGAAAAATTAGAGAGGAAAACATTAGTAAATTAAAAGCTAACACTGAGATAGAAATTTTTTTGGAAAACCTCATGATTTTTAGAGTTAGTATTGAGGATACTCCTGACACTGACTTTTGACAAAGTTGTATTAGAAATATAACACCCAACAGCAACAGTCCAATACACAGTAGCTAGTTTTGCTTCTCAAAATGTTAGTTTAATATTTCAAGAATTAATAGATACTTTTATATTATGTGTGAGATCTATAACTAAACCCACAGATTTTCTTATAACAGTTAGCACTTTTTGGCCTATCCCAGCAGAAATGCCAAAGTAAGGAAAAAATTTTAAGAGACGTGTGCCCTGTAAAGTCACATACAGTTTTAGTGGACTTTTAATTGCCTTTTAATAAGCTAACTTCAGTTCTTGAAATAACCTAGCAACAGGGAAAGTAATCCTCATGGGTTTCTTCACTTCAGATTTGCTGTCCTGATTTCAAAGAAATCCCAAGGAACAAATGGATGAGAAACTTATATGAATAGACCAATTCAGCAATTCAAGGCTGGATTTTTCTCCCATATAGAAAAGTAAAACCAGTAATAGTTCCCTTGTAGAAAACTGGAGGACAAGGAATGCTTGCAACTCTGAAGATGCATCTGAAAAAAATCCTGTTTTCCCTTTCAAAATGAGATTCAAACACTATACCAACATATCTGCATTGAAGACAACAAAATGGAACGGAATGTAGCAAATTTACTGGCTTCACAGTTTGGGGAGAGAACCTTGCTCTGCTCATCATTTCTTTGAGCAGTCTTAACCTTATGAAAGTTTTAAATAATTCAGCTCCGCTGGTCAGTAGATTACAGAGGCAGCAGTTCAACACTGCAGGAGCAGGATCCTTTTCACTTTCTTTTGAAGAGACATGCTAGGATTATTCCAGCCAGTTCAAACTGCAGAGAAACAGGGAAATCAAAGTGTAATAGAAAGTACAAACAAAGTGCAATGTCTGCTGGATCTGATTTCCACACTTCAGCCCTTACAAGTGCAGAAGGTTGACCCGTCTTGTCCTTTACATTTAAAGGCCAGTTCCTCCCTGGCCCCCTGTAGATATGAGTCAGAGGAGTCAGTAGCATATGAGGGTCTGTGCTTTCCTCCTGTCTGGGTTTCTCCTGTCTTCGTCTCTAATAGATGTGACTTTTGTGTTCTATATCCTACTTTTTCTTAAAAAACTACATTTATGATCTGAGACCCTTTTCCAAAATAGACCCTAACCCCTCTGGCTGCTATTCCTTTTTTAAGTGGGCTGTAGTCTTCTATGTCAGCTACTGCTAATTGGTCCCTTAGTTGCAGCTAGGGAAATAATTGGTTTATATTGGTCTCTTTGAGCTGTGATAGGGTTTTTTCATCTTATCTTATCCACAATACTCCTGAATATCCATCATACAGAAAGATAAAGAAGATAGGAGCTTTAAATATTCTAATACATTTGGTATTAAAAACTAGTCCTCAGAGTCCAAATCCTTTGGATTTAAGTAAAGTTGCCACTCAACTTCCATGTTCTGAGATGATTGTAGATGGAGAATATCCACAGAATTGCTTGAGTGGGTTCAGTAATCAAAAGATCTGCTGTTGTCTGACCTAGAAGAATGCAGTTACCTGCTTTCTCCATAGAAATAGATGTACACCCTACACGAAAATCCTGCCGAATGAGGTAAAATTCATCTTTACAGTGGGCTGGGATCATACCAAACAAATACTTAGAGATCACAGTCAAATCTCTGAAAAAAGACACTGATAGATTTTGATTCAGAGAGACATCAGGATATATTGTTTGTGGAAAAAAACCACTTGTGGCAACTTGCCTGCTTCCCCAGGTCCTGGAGCACAGCCAGGTACATCATTATTATGACACAAATGAGTTTGTAAACTGCATTTATTGGTATATCAACCTGTTTCATTTACCTGATAGCAGCTTTTGATCATTCTTAAGAGTTTGCAATTTATTCTGTTTGCTTTTCATTTTTCTTTGTAATGCATCAGCCATCCAAATATTTTTGGCATGAATTTCAGTGATGCTTACATTACTAGATCAGCAAATGTATGAGGATATTTCATCTTATGGGATCATTTTGATAGGTTGTTTGTTCAGCTTCTCTTTTTATCAGTGTCCAGCAAAAGTGTTCCCTAATTGTCCCATTTATTTTGTTGGAATAGTAATCAACCATACAACTCAAGTAATCTGCTTTAGGAAAATGAATTTTTTGATGACTTTCACCTATATACTTTCATTGCAGCTTGCAAGCTGTGACTTCAAGCAAGTTTAGTGTGATTTTTTGGCGTACTTCCATTAAATTTCATGTGGCCATTTTAAATCAAAAATTATTTTTAGCAAAATAAAGGATGGGAATTCAAAAAAAAGCAAGCTATCTTCTGAGCTCTCTTCCAGCTCTCTCTTGGCCCATATACTTGCACAGGGAGCCATGCAAATATAGGTTCTGATATTGCAGCAGCCTGTCCATGTTCAGCTCCATGAATTGCACATGAACTATTAAGGCCAGCAGTGA
Source organism: Oriolus oriolus (assembly GCA_013400235.1). Lineage (NCBI taxonomy): Eukaryota > Metazoa > Chordata > Aves > Passeriformes > Corvidae > Oriolus > Oriolus oriolus. The sequence goes on from VXBT01012514.1 coordinate 651,594, forward strand.
ATTTGACTTCTGGGTTCACATTGCTTCTTCTAGATTCAACCTGAGTACAGGCTATGGCTCTCAAGTCCTTTAGATTCTGTGTTTCGGGATGGGGGGGACAGAGTCCCTCTGGACTCCTGTGTTAATACCTCTCATGCATGAAGCTTCTCATGAAGCTTATTTCTCATGCAGCCTTAAACTCTATTCCTAACTTTTGAAATGTGGAGTAGAGGGAATGCTGGCGACTGACGCCCTGTGTAAGGCTGGTCTGTCTCCTCATTCTATGAAGAGTTGCCACCCTTTTTGCCATTCTATGAGGAGCTGCCACAGCTTCTGACATGAGCATGTCCTCTCCCTCCCTCAAGAATTGTTTGGTGAGGAAGGCTATGGCCAATATTACCTGTCTCCTCTGATAAACCCACTCCTGAAATAGTCTTTGTCTCCATCTCCTTATCAAGCAGTGCCTATACAGATTTTGCCTATACAGATATACAGACAAATATTGGTTGCACCCTTCTGACAAACCCGAGAGACCGCACAAAGTTAAATAAAACAACATTACCCCATTTGGGCAAATTAATAGTTAACTGACTTTTTTCAAAGGGTACTTAAAAAAGTAAAATAAATGTTTCCTATGTTTATTCTTATTTTAAATCTATCTATATATTATTGTTATTTAAATAGATTGACAGGCCCTCAAAAATTCAGTATTATTTCTCAACTCTGTGATAAAGCATCCAAACAGTACGATTGTTGTATTACTGAAGGGAGAACTGCATAATGAGATTTCTCAGAGGAGCACTTCATGAAAAGCCATATTAGCTATTGAGGGCTACAGCAAACTGTAATGAGATTTAAAGGCTGGTCTACCTATTCTTTCAGAGTTAGAGGAAGATCATGTCCTTGGAGAATTTACTACAAACAAAGGAATGCTATAACCAATTTAAGAGTACAAGTGGATATTTGTACAAAAAGTAAATTTGTACCCTCTGTTAAGATTAAGTTCCCTCCTATTCCTGAGGTATGATGATTTAAGGATTCACTGTCATGCTATATATTAATATTTTATCCTTGCGTTGAGGATATTGATCTTGAATGTAAACTGCAGCATTTGCACTATTCAGATCCTAAGTTATCAACAAGTCAGATTGATCTGCACTTATTATAAGGTTATTGTGGAGCTTATTTGAAATGATTCATTTTATTCAGCAAATGAGTTGGAAAAGGACAGAATTTTAGATGTTGTGACCTGAAAACTATGAGTACTGAATACTGAGCTCTCTATGGTTGATTGAAATACATTTTAAAGTGGATTTTATTTATTTGGGTTTTCTCTATCTGTTGGATGCAGTTTCATGCTGTTAAATTACAAAACGATAATTACTGAGACCCTAAAGGAGGAGCTGGAAACATTAGTACAAGAACAGTCTTTCAAGTTGTCTTTAATTCAGTGTAGCAGAACAATATAGTCAATAGCAAAACAACTACCCTAAGCTGAACTGAAAGCTGAGAACTCCCGTGCAACGAATTAAATTAACAGTTTCTCACATAATGTAACAAACTTGAATAAATATGGCTCTAAGACATAAATGATGTTGCAAACACTGAGATTGTATCTGTACTATTGCTCTGTTATAACTGAAGTTAAAAAATACTCTATGTTGAAAAACACTGTCACTAAAGAGACTGAAGTATTTCGGATGTTGACTCTTTCCAACCTAGAGAAGAAAATGAAAGTTTAACAAGGAAAAAATGTACCCAGTGAGAAAATGTTTCATCATTCATGCACACATACTTTCATGCTCTTTGAACTGAATTTCAGGAGAGAAATAAGCTGTCTTATATCTTTAAAGCCACCTGGATAATTTAATGTACTGTCTTCAGTGCTGAGACATTTTTCAATCAGTTTGTCTCCCTAGGAAAGGGTGGCAAGGTTCTTCCTCTGCCCTCAATAGTAATATGATCTAGGTTATCCTAGGATGTGTCATCTTGGAAGTCTCAGCACAGCTGTGTGGAAGACAAAAGTTTTAGGATTGCAATGGATATTGTGCTTGTGGGGTGATCAAGTTAGATGTAGACAAAGGATTTTGGCTAAGAATTTCTTAACTGTGGATATAACAGATATAATTAGCATTGGAATAACATGTAATCTGGTTTTTAACATATATGAAATCATATGGTGACAATTTTTTTAGGTTGCTAACAGTCGCTTAATTATTCTCCTATGTGATCTTAGCAATAAAATGGGAATGATATTTAGTCTCTAACAGCAGAAATGGAGAAGACAATCAATGATTTATTTCAATAATCTAACCTCAAGGTTATGAGTAGCTTTTATTTTTATTTCTTATTGTAGCGAGATCTCTATGTCCCCTGAAGTAATTAGTAGCACATTACAAGCTTTGACACTGTATTACTTAAACATACTTATTTTTAGAATGTAAGAAGGAATTGCAGATTTCTGTAGTTCAAAACACAAGCTGATTAGCTTAAAATTATATCTATCAAGAACAATGTCTCTCTCAAAGCAGCCTTTTCTGTAGGTGGTGTTATGGAAATCATGCCATATATTAGAAGATAAATTTGAAACATTTTTGCTCCCTGAAGTAAACTCAGAACATCATCTACTGCTGATTTGTTTTGATAAAACAGTATTTTAAAGTTTAGTTCCTGAGAAAATTCACACTTCATGCAGAGTTGGAAAAGTTAGAAAGAGTTTTCAGAGTGTTTTCCACAAAATTTTTTTTTAATTCCCCAGTCTGAATCATTGCAGACAGGCTGATTTATTTTAAAATATGTGCAAAGACAGAGATCTCAGTAGATTAATTAATTTTTTTTTCTTTTGTCTCTGGAGTAGAAAATAAGAGCTTTTCCTATCACTTTTCCAACATTTTAGACTGAATCAAAGGAGACAAGCTGTTCAAATAGGATTTCAGGTATTTTGGAGCATAATCTATGTCCATTTTAGATGAGTATTTGGCTCATAATAATGATTTTGGGTGATGTTGTTCATGAATCTTACTCTTCTGTTCTGTCAGACTTCTGAGAGATTCAGCAATTAAATTACACTGATTTGCACAGTTGAAGACCTGGTATTGAGGATGCTGACCCATATGCTATGTGCAGACAGGGAATACACTTCACGAAATCTTGAAGAGGAAAATTACTTGCTTCAAAATGATGGTATGAATGTAAACAAACAACTTGAACAGATCTTGAGGTAATGAAACACCTGATAGAGAAAGTCATTCCAGACCCTTGAAACCAGTGTGACTCCCCATGTGGGTGTGAGAACAGGAAACTCAAGGAGGTAGTAATGAAAAACAGAAAGAGAGCAGATAGGAGTTCAGTTTCTCTATTTCTTATGTCACCTGAGCTGGCTGCTTTTATTCTAGCTTGGGTATTTGTGCAGGATGCAGCAGTCTTTCATGTAAATATACCTTTAAGTAACTAACCTTGTGGCTGATATTTGGTGCTGTTCTCTATGAGTGCATAGTTTTCATGAAAGCTTATTGGGTTTTTTGTAATATCCTTGAAAGTAAATTTTATCTTGAGATGGAAATGCACAACACAATTGATATTTTGATTGCTGTAGATAAAGAAGACTTGAAAGAGAGTGATCAAACCTTATCAAAAGTTTGAACTTAATTTTTGTGACTGTTTTCATTACTGGAATTTTTTTCCAACAGCAAACTTACAGTATTTCAGTAAAGCTGTCCTAGTAACATTTCCAAAGCATTTGCTGCAATTTTTAATTCATTTGATGATGAGCAGACTCACAAAATTAGTTTCTTCATACAAATCTTCAAGTATTTTATGCACTGTTGATTTCATTAGAACTTCCACCATCTAGATTCTGTAAATGACAAGTTCATGCCGTCCAGAGGGAACCAAATAGCATGTCACCCAAGTCAATCTGCTGCTGATGTGCCTGCAGAAGTTAGTGTCCCATAAAACAGTGAGAGTAGTTAAAATCCACAGACCATAGCAGAGGAGAATAAATGCAGGATTTGCAAGGTCATAGACCTCGAAGAGAAAAACGTGCACTCAGATCAAAGAGGTGAAATTCATGATAATTCCAGAGCCAGGGACAGGAAATACAAAGATCTAGGCAGTACAGGGGAAGCTCAGGTGGTATAGTATTTCTGTGACAGAGATGAGCTCCTGCAATTTAGGGAGCATCACCTAATTCAACTGAAATGATACAAACATGGGGGAAGAAAAGCATCATCTTCTGCTTTCCTCTCCAGTACTTAAAAAGAGCTGTTCCATAAGAAATGTCTTTTGAAAAAAGGACACTTCATTTGGGTCAATTCCAGGTTGAGTACGTCTGATAAAGTATTCAAAATGTAGAGATCATTTTGGGCCTTTAATACTATCAGAAATTACGAATTAAATACTGGAAAAAAACCACAAATATTCACTTAAGTTATACAGGAAAAAGTCTGTCCTCCTTTATTGTTTCCCTTTGACTTAACTGAATTTTTACTCAGACTGTAATATGTTTCAAAAAGATAACGGCAAAATCAAGCATGAATTTTACATGTGCAAATGTCCTTTTTTCTGCAAAATTGGCAGTTAAAGAGATTTCACATGAAGACCATAGGAGAAGCATGTTAAAACACTGGCACATGGCACTTGGTTTAAGATATTTTTTTCTATACACTTGACATGAAATCACTTTTTTCCTGATATTTCTCTCTTGAAGAAAACGAAAAGGAAAAAAATGAAGATGAAACAAGGGAAGAAAACCATTTAGAAGATAATGCAAAATAGAAAAACACCCATTATTCCACAATGCTGTTCATTAACTTCAATGTTGTCCTTGGGGAAAAGTTATCTTTGGAAAAAAAGTACTACATTTTAAAGAACTTTTTCTAGTATTACTGTTACTGAACTATGTTTACCTATTATTTTGCTTCACTACTGGTCATTAAAAAGAAAAACACAGACATTTACGTTTTCTGTCCTATTTTCGATTTTTAGTTTTTGCTTTTTTGCATACAGAAGTCATTTGCATTAGTTTCTGTCCAGATTATAGACTATTTAGGATAGAAACAGTGCCTTATTGTACTGGTTTTGAATGCGGTAGAGTTAATTTTCTTCATAGTAACTCATATGGTGCTGTGTTTTGAATTTGTGGCCAAAACAGTGTTGATAACACACCAGAGTTTGAACTACTGATGAACAGGGTTTATACAACATCAGTGTTTTGTGAATAGGTAATTTGATAAGGCAAAATTATATTTTGAGAACCTCTCTCTGTTGAGATGTTTATATATGCATGAACTCCATTAGAGATGGAGGGGTTGAATTCGGGGGTGGATAAGCAGGACAGTTTTCCAAATGACAAGCCTCAAATGGTCCTGTTTAAATTTACATAAGGAAGCACTAAAAGATGCCCAGTGTAGTGAGAAGGAGGAGGCCCCATACCTTGTTCTTGTTTGCCAATTATTTAATTTTACTTACAGCGTTTTTCAACACCAGCATAGAAAATTCTTCATCTCATTCTTTTTGAAGACAGAATAGAAGAATCCAAAATTTATTGCAAATTCCTTCTATTGTCAGTAGAATTTCTGGCATAATGTCATTGACTACAAATGATCTCCTGAACTTCCCTAATCTTCATGTGTATTTTATAATAATTATTGTGGAAGCCTAGATTTCAAATTATCAAACCAAATATAAGAAGCAGAGTTATAGCTCCATTCTCAGCAGTAACCTGTTTATGAATGTGTGTCACCTTTGAAAGAATGAAATGACAATCCTAAACTAATCTCATTTATCAGATATCTGAGAACAGGTTAGTTAAACGTTTGTGAAGAACAATATAGGTATAGGTGGTCTTGCCGTGAAGAGGACAAATTAGATAATCTCTTGAAATTGCGTCCAAAGCCACCCTCTGCCAATTTCTTGTCTAAAGTTGCACTACTACTAAATCTTTATTATTTCATCCTTTACTTCCCTGTATCTAAGGAATAATTTAGGATAAATACGCAGTTATTCCAAACTTTCTGTTAAAAAAATGAATCACCTGAAAAAAGCTGAAAATTTTTTCCTGCTATCCATGTCATGATGATAATTTTCAATCTTTTCCCTCAGTATCTTATAGAGGGAAAAAGGAAAAAAAGTGGAGGAGGGTGAAGAGAAAAAAATCCCTAAAACAGCTGCTTAGTGGGAAGACAGCCCTGGTAGATTTGGGGAAAACAATTGCTTCACTTTTATTTAAAGTGACTACTTGTTGTTTAGAAGTAGGAATGACTGTACATTGTGAATCTGATGTAGTTCAATTAATGTATACAGTATGAGAAAAAGGATTTAATTTATGTACACTTATCTAAAAAGACATTTAATGATCTCATTTTTTCATATTTCAAACTGAAACTGACTTTTAAGAACTTGCCACCCTTTGCACAGATGATACCCTCTCTCAAATGCAAATGTCATAATTTCAACTGGAAGACTGTAATTAATCATAGTTTCTTAAAATATGCTAATATGAGTAACTTACAACCATGCAAATTGAATAGGGTGCAATATTTTCCATATTGTAAATATTATTTTTGTAACAACAGTAATTTCCATTAGAAATCAGAGACTATATCATTTTTTATATTTTCCCAATAAAAAGAATCCTGCTGTTAATGCAATATTAAAATACAAAGACTTAGCATTTATCTGAACCCAAGAGGTTCAAATGAAGTAGGTGAATCAGTTCTGTTCTCTGATTATAATAACAGACTTGCGGAGTCCTTTTTAACATTAATCAGTGATTCACCTCTTTCCTATTTCCTATGAATGCTAAAAATGAAGATTTTAAAATTCTCTAGGGTTTCGAGTTTGCATTTAATTATAAAGGGAAAGCTGATGAAATAGAAAGAAAAATCTCCACATTATTTCTGTATCATTTTTTTGCAAATAATTTATGTACTGTATTTTAAACATTTTTAATATCTTCCAAGTATTTATGAAGTGTTCCTAGATGCTGAGTGAGGAATTTAAAATGAATGGTTATTTGTCCAAAATATATATTAAAATTATTTGATAATCAATATTATTTTCTCTAGGAAAAATGAATAATGAAAATTCACAGAAGAACTTAGAGCATATAGAAGAATGGGAAAGCAATATATCCAACTGAAATTGTAATGGAATATATTTTCTAAATTCTCCAAACTAAGTGCAGTTGCAGGAGAAAGGATTATAGAAAATTCCTTGGTGCTGGCTGGTAAGCTTATACAGGCAATCCCACTGAGACTGAACCTAAACCTGCTAAACAGCAGGGGCTTGATTCAGGTTTTGATTCAAGCATCAAGTGCCATTCGATGTATTGTGGGTTGCGCTTCCTGGTATCCTGCTGTTGTTGAAAAGGTCAGGTGTCTCCCACGGCTTTTGTGTCATATCCACCAGCACCACATGGATTATTTGGGGATCTTACGATATTGCAAAGGACCCAGTGAATTGAGCAGCTGGTGGTTATGTGCAACTGCTTACAATAATGTTGGATGAATGAAGGTCCATAGCAGACAATAGAGACCTAGAAGCTTGAATTACAGTTGATGCTAATATACAGTAAATTGTCCCTACACATACACTGAGCACCACTTAAGATAAAATTCCCTGTACAGCCTTTAGCTGAAGATCCGAAGAGATTAATGTCTCCTACAGTCATTATATCATACGTACTAAGTTTGTGCCAACCTCTTGCACTCCCAAGAGCAGTGCCCCTCTGACTTCAATGACAAATAAACATTTATTCACTGACAACTGAAAGAGACTCTAAATTTCAATATTTCATTCCTAAATTGAATCCCAACTCTATCACATAAATAGTCCAATTTCAACTGAGAGTTGGTGATCCGATTCTTGTGTTTCCTAAATCAATCTATTTTCTTTGTCTTTTTTACTATTGTAGATCTGGTACATTTTTCACACCTTCAACCCTCAGCCTTCCATCTGTTTTCCCAAATTTGAAATCCCATTTTATTCAGAACACATTTCTTCAGTAAGACATTTAGAAATATATTGTCTATGTTCACCAAAGTACTAGTTTAACTCCATGATTTCTAAGCCATATACATAATTCCTCAGCTTTCTTAATAAGGTATTTTCCGGTCTCCAACTTCTGTTTAACTTAAACTAATTGGATATTAGGTTCACATAATTTATTTTATTACTTACTGGAGCTTCCAATAACTCAGATTTGGAACATTGTGTAACATACAGAGAACTTGAAATAAGGTAATTTCTTTAAAATTAAAAATACAAAAAAGAAAAAAATTAATTCTAAACTAGTTCAGTTCAATTTGAAATGCACAGTTTTCTTCCTTCCAAAAATAGAAAAGGTAACTCAGAAGCCTATAATCTTCCAGCTGATGCTCTTTGAATGATAGTGAACCAGATTTTCCATCTTTACTTATACACAAGTAGAATGATTCATTATGAGTAGTCTCAAGGATCTATTAAGATGCTAACCACTGGAAGTTAATGAGTTGACAAAACTGGGGTATCTCAAATGTTTTCATATGGGAAGAGACAAGTTGATGTAAAATTAACATGTTAAGAATAGGGAGAATGCAGAAAAGTTGTACGAAGATAACTTTCTTTTGAAGAAATTAAAAGTTCCTGTATTTTTAGCCAAGTATTTTACCAAGTTGGAGTTGTTTTAGCTGATTATTTTAGTGATCATGTCTTGTCATAGTGGTGACCAACACACTGTCTTTGATTTATAGCAGGGGTAAAATATCTGTGTTTGAACTATGACGAGCAAAGGGTTTGGGTTCAAAGACCAGAATATAGGATTTTCCTCTCCAAAGCTGAAATTGTGTATTGACGGCAGAGTAAACTGAGAAAAGTAACACACTCACAAATAATAGCTACAGTTACTCTGTTAATTAATTAATAATAATAGATCACTGAAGTGCATGAAAACATCCGTGACATCAACAACTTCTCCCCACTCCCTTTTTTTCATCTCTGTAGTTATGGTTTATTTCTGTGGTTAAAATGCAGTGATGTTCTACTTGAATTATAAGTGCTAGGTCCCATTGGACATGTTCGAATAGAGGTTGGTTGAATCCAAACCTGTGTTTATATAAATTTACCTGAGGAAATGGTAGTAATAAGACTTGTCACCTGTGACAGTATTTTGAGGAAGACCAAAATGTTATGCAGCTAAAATGAGGCTTATGCAGGATTTAGATCATTAAAATGAATTCTAAAACTCACTCGTCCATGACTAAACCTGTTTAAGTGCATACTATGGTCTGGATCATGCCCAGAATTAGCATTCTCCTGGATAAACTGACCCTATAAACACCTATCTCCTTCAGTTGTTTGGATTAAAATATCCAAATGTTCTTCTGTGTAAGTCTATGAATATTAAACAGTCCATGAAAAAGAAACTATATTTGTAGGACTCCTTCACACACAACTTTAAGCAATAAGGTGCAGCATCAAATTCCTCCATATTTGCCCTTGTTCTGGTGTCAAACTAATATTCCTGAGTATATGACAACAGATTCTTTCCCTTGGATATTTTGTTTCCCCTTAGGACATTCTCTCCAAAATTGGGAGCAACGGGTTCAGACTGAAGAGTGACAAGAATTTATCCCAATCTCAGTTTTCTTCAGGATTGAATTAAATCTCTGGAGTGCAGGTGTGTTTACCTCACCAGCAGGAATAACCTCAGAGATATCCAAAGTATTTCTTGAGAGAAAATAACACTGCCATGCCGAAAAGGGTGAAACATACTTGAATGCAATATAGGGTCTTTTTCGCTCATAGATACTACAGAATTACTATTATTATGATTTTGCTATAATTTCCAAAATCCTGTTTGGTACTTCTTGATTACATATGTATTTATTAAATTTAAAAAGCCACGTTAAAAGCTTTAGAGAGTTTGTCTGTGCAATATAATGCTGCAAAATGTAATTGTGAAGATTGCTTGCACTTTTGGACCTTCCTCCAGGGCTTGGTCTCATTTATTGTGCAGTTAATGAACAAATATTGGTGTGGTCCCATGTTATCTTTATTACCTAGAAGGCAAAAGTGATAATATTCCCTAGAGGTTTTTTGTAGCAGTCCTTAATATAATATGCAAGTGCTTCACAAACACTGGTTTATTTATTATTTTTTCTCAGCAGCTTCATAATATGAAGAATTGTTCTTCTAATTTCACATATGGGGAATCTGGAAACAGAGGCATGACAGAAAGAAACATCCATTGTTTTTGGAGGCCAGTTTTAAATATCTGGATCTGATTTATATCAGCATATGTTGCATCGTGCAGCACTCTGTATTTAAATGTAGCACAGCTCGTATAATTTCAATTGCAGCTGAAAATATTCAAACCAAAAATCACAGCTTTTAATTAAAAACACAGGAAATGAATAACATGCAATTAACGATCACCTGTTAAATGTTTGAGGAGAAAGATTTTTCCATTACTTAGCCAGAACTCAATTCCCCAAAGCAACACTTATCTTCCTCTTTGATAAAAACATTGCTTTCCTTTCCCCAAGTACTATATATTTCCAGCTTCTGTAGTAAACAGCACAGGAGCATATAAGCTTCTCTTTCCACATAGCTCTGCACAGTTCTGCTTCATCTGCAGTCTAATTCTGTTCTTGTGCATTAGTGGGAAGATCTCTTATACAATAATATAAAAATACTATTGTGCATACAGAAATTGGTGAAATTAATCAAAACATTATCATTTGGCAAAAGTAGTATGAAAAATTACCAGCTAAATAGCTAACAATGCTAAAATTGTTGCCAGGTTATGATGGTCTCAATTCTCTCCTAGACTCTCTTATTTTGAAATTTGATGTCCAAAACTTGTTGGAAGCATTGCAACCTAGGTGTAACCAGTGCGGAGGTGAGTAGAGGGATTGCTTCATGTATTCTTGGGACTTAAGTCTTCATGCATGAAGGTGTGTTGTGTTTTTTCCAGCTGTATGACCTTGTTGGTCATTCTCACTTTGGGACTCTGGTGACTCCCATACCTTGTAACGTTGCTCCCTAACCATCAGGTTTGTATCCTGTGTTTGTGCCCATAATCCATATCTTGTACTTGTCTTTCTGAATAGCACCCTATTTTTATCTCAGTATATCTTCAATTTGTTAAGATTGATCAGAACTGTAATCTTGTCTTCAAACATACCTCTAAGACTGGCACAAGGATTTAATTTTATCTGTTTTTTCATCCATTTTATTAATTAAAATATTGAATCGTTCCATATCCATGGTCTAGGACAGATCTTTCAAGAGCTGTATTGAGCAAGTCTTTCATTTTGATAGACAGCCACTAAAAACTACACTCTAAGAATGGTTTCTGAATCATCCTTCGTTAAAAATACATGAATGTTTTATCTTCAACTATATTTATTTGGTCAACTTGCTTATGAGAAAGACCTCTGAGACACTGCCAAGAGATCATACAGCAGTCAAGATAAATGATACACGCTCTTTCTTTCCCATGCTCACAAGACCAGCTTCCATGTTGCAGAAGTCATTTAGATTGATTTGCAAATTTTTCTTATAGAACTGTGTAAGTTTTTACTCATCTCCATATTATCTTGTAAGTAATTACAATAGTTTAGCTACTTTTTACAGTATTTTTCTGTAAGTAGAAACCAACTGGTCTATATTGATCCTTTTCTTGTTTGATGCACACCATGTTTGCTTTTTCCAGTCTTCAAGTGCATCACGTATCCTATAGGTGTGTTCAAAGTGGGTCAAGAGATGCAAAATTTTCCTAACTAGTTTTGTAACTATACCTATAGAAAGCTAAAAAGAGCTTTCTAAACTAAAAGGAATTTTAACTGTGCTTTCCTTTTACTTAGCTGAATTCACAGCCTTTTCTTATTACGTTACACTAACATTAATGTTTTTATGGCTGTATGGTTATAAGCATTATTTGAGGTGAAGATGTATGAACAGATTAAAGAAAAAAAGAAGTGTTAAACACTTCAGTCTTTTACAGACCAGATCCTTCTCTCTTATTATTATTTAGAAATGTACCTGCAGAATGATTTATTCTAGTGTTACCAATCCTTTCAATTTCCATATAATTCTTCTCTTGGTATTTCTGACTTAGTTACTTAAACAATTCTTCTGGACTTGTGTTCAATAAACAGGCCATAATTTAAACTTTTTTTATGTTTTCTTTGTTTTAAATGTTAACCTCTTCCTGTACTTTCTGTCTTTCCTCTGCAACCAAACAGTTAGTATTAGTGTCCCTTAAATCAAACTCCTGCCTTTTCTTTTTACTACTTCTTCCTTTCTCCTTTTTGCTGACTTTCAAGATTCTTTTTTAAATGCATGTTTCTAAAACTTATTTTTTGTTCTTTTGTCTTTATTTTCCTCATATTCTTTATATCATGAATTCCCTGCATTTGATGATCTTTTTGTCATACAAATTCTGTCTTCGCTAACATTGTTGACCGGTTCCTCCTTCTGGAAATATCAGTTGACTCACATTTAATTATTTCTCTATCTTCTGTTTCAAAAAATTACCTAGAAAAAATTACTTGTTTGGAAGAGAGCAAATGGAAGCAGGGAATTCCTCATAACTTCATTCTATTTCTGTACTTGCTCTCTTGGTCATTTGGGGTTTTTACTGTTTAAAAGATTAACTATTCTAGCTTTTTTACTGTAATAAAACCTGGGCAGAGAATGCACTTTAAAGGACTATGGATTTCTTTTGATAGTGAACCTAAGGAGAAAATCGAGGCAAAGCCAAACTAACTTAGCTCTGGTTAAGTTGGGTCTCATCATGACTCTTGTATTTCTCCACAATATGACCTGAAAGAAATTATAAAAGCACTTTGATGTATAAGGAAGCATTTCTTTTTCTTCTTCCCTACAGGCAGAGGATATATTCAGTGTGTTTTCTACAGAGATGGAAGAATATCTAGGTTAATAGAAAAGCATATGGAGGGCAGGCTAATAGAAGAACATATGGAGAGAAGATACGTAAGTACAAAGTTAGCACTGCACCAAGCAGACAGATGACTAGAAGGGAACTAGTTTATATTAAATAGCTGACTCTTTCCTGAGACATGTCTGATTTTAAGAACAAGCAGAGATTTGGCTTCATTAAAAAGACTGAACTCTTTGCTGCCACTTTCTTTAGGTGTGGTTCCTAAAAGTCAGTAAGAAATGGAGTGATCTCCATTCTGATTGATTTATCAAGAGGCATTTGGAAATTTGCAGAAAAAGGGAAATAATTTGTAAACCACCATTAGGTTTTACCTAATCAATCAGTCATCCTTTGTACCGTTATGCAAAAATTTGGCTTTTTTCAGACTAGAAATTCTTTGGAAGGAAGAATGTGATTTCCACTTGTGCCACTATTGGTCAGTTAGACTGCATGGGCATAGAAAATCAACATGAATTTCTCTCTGGAACAGAAATGCTCTGGTGCCTAAGGCAGCTACAGTGGGGATGGGCCAGAAGTGGTGGTTTAGTCCTGCCCATTCTCTGACCCAGAGCTCACACACTGCACGCAGCAGAGGTAGAAAAGCAGGGGGGTAAAGGCCCGGTTCCCGTCTACAAATTTACTTCTGAAAACACTGATGGAGGTGACTTTAAAAGGGAGGCATTTGCTGAAGGAGCAATGACTTTTGCAAGCCTGTGTAGTTTGGAGTTCAGGGTTTGGAGAGCCATAAAAGAAATAGAACTACTCTAATGGAAAATGATAAAGAAATGGATTTCAGTCAGACTTGCACTTCAGAAAGAAAAAAGTTCTGGCTACATCCCAGAAGCCTTGTCAGAGGGATTTCAAGCCAAAGAAATGTAAGGGGAAAAGGTAACTTTATAAAAGGCACTCCGACCTCTAAAAAGAGCTTGTATTTTACAGTGTAACAATTCACCAGTTCATCTCTGCGTATTCACATTTTCTCTTATGTTTCTCCCAGCTCTCTCTATAACGTAATTAGTAATTCATATCGTGCTCTCTTTAAGTATATTAAAATCAGGGATTTATTTCTAAATTGTACTGTTTGTATCACTACTAATGGAGCTACAGCTTTAAGTAAGGAATGTTTACTCAGGCACATCAAGTATTCACTATGAAAGCAATTAAAGGGTTTGATGTTCACAGTCAAGTATTAATATTAATGTGTGAGAAACTGCATCCAAATCATTTAGAGGTGGTTAGGAAGACCTCTGGGAGTGAGACAGCCATAGAAAGCAGTGACATGATTACAGCTGTATGGGAAAATAATGGAAACAGCTACTCTCTAAGCATCCTCAATAGGGAAGGAGGATCCTCAAAACCTAAATGAATTTGACTATAAGTGGCAGCTTTTAAGTTTGATTTGCCTGCTATAAAACATTTTACATTAGTAAGTGTCTAGAGCCTTTGCACTCAAATGTATTTTTATTACTTGTCTCCAAATCCCTTTATGGATAGTACAATTAACGGCACACATGAAACAAAATTGCATGACAATAATTTGCAGACCATTATGGTCTCAGAACTGGAACTGTAACTCTCATCTTCTGTTCCTGACACCACCTACTGCCAGACCTAGGGTGAGCCATTTAACTATTGGCTTGATTTTTCCAGCTATAAAATTGATGGGAACGTTCTAATGTGTCTCAGGGTATATTTGGAAGGTTAATCAATAACACTGGTAAAGTTCTCAGAATGTTGCATCAATAAGATATAAACTTAATTTGCTTAAAATGTGTTTGGATTGACTACCAATCTACAGATGCTCCATTTACTATGCAGTCTAAAAGGATAAAAAAAGAACAAACAATTAATAAATAAAATTTGAATTAAAAATTATGATCTCTGAAGGATGACAATAAACCGGCTTTGTTACAAGTCTCTGTGACAGTCCTCCCTTTTCCACTGCTTCAGGAGATTTGCTTTCAGAACACTGTTTCTTCATTTCTAGATAACTCCACCAGAGTTGCTTTAGGCTTGAGAATAGGATAAATCTTCTCAGTGTATCTTTTTTGGTTTTGATTGCCTTACTGGAACAGGTTTTGCATTTTGACATTCAGCATGAATTTTATGCCTCTCTCTCTGTACTGTATGCATGTTGTCATGGCTGTGTATGCAAAAAAGCACAAATGCATTGCTGAGGGATGTCTGTTAGTCAGTGGTGGAGGGGGAACAGTGTAATGAAGAGAAACATGACATTCCCATAGCAACAGTGGCAAAGCTCTTTATGCTGATGTTGAGTAGAAAATTGCCAGTGATCTAAAGGACAGCAGAAATAAGCTGTATGTGATTCTAAAAGAATTTCTTACTTTGCCAGAAACAAGTCAATTTAAGGTTGGTGTCAGAGCCCAGTGGTTGAATAACACTAATATAGAGCTAAAGGAAGAGTTTTACGACTCACATCACCTAGGGAGATTACATTGTTTTAGGAATTAAAACCCACAGTTTATGTAACTATTTTAGAATTTTACTTGTCTCTTGTCACTTCACAAAATTTTTTTTTTTAAACAAAATGCATGTTTTTCTGAACAGTCTTAATATCAAGCCTGAGATGTTCTTTTTTTGCTGACTTAAAGATACATTAAAGATAATACAATTTGGTGGTGTTTATCAAGATCCTGACATATTCCCCAATGGGTTTTACATCTTGCATAGCATCCATCTATTAAATTTTACAGATAGATATGTTCTTACTTTTATGAGACCAATATTTTTCAGGTGTAGAAACAAATTTCTAGATGCCTAAAGCAAAATAATTTTCCAGCTTGCCTTTTGTGAAGATTTCAGTAAAAGCCAAGATGTTTCATTGGCATCTATATTTCTATTTCTGATTAAAATTGCAAATAGAGCAATACTATTACTGAAGAATCTGTGAGTGGCAGAAGAGTCTGCAAAAACCTGGTTTTAGTTTTTCTATCAAAATCCTGCCGGTTATATTTTTCAAACCAGTCATTTCGTGGCGTGCACCAGTGTTAATTGCATCATGTTGTAGCACAACAGCTATTTAGAATTTTCTGCATGAAATTACTCTCCAACAAGCAAAATAATTTTATCTCCACGTAAGAACATTCCCACAACCAGTTTTGAAAAACTCATATTGGAAAGAGTATCTAGCAGTTAGTAACTCATAAAAATCTCAGCCATTTGACAATGAAGTGCAGCCATTTATTTTCACAACCCATTGCTAGCTAACCCTTTTCCCTTTGGCTAGGTTTTATTTTAAAAATGAGATTCAAGGTACAGCATTTTGTAACTTAAAAAGTTAAAGCTATCACTTGGAGTGCTTCAGGGAGCATCACTTCATCACAAAACTACTAAATTAGAGGGACATACCTATCAGTCCAGGTTGTTAAGCATCACCCACAGGTTGCTGCTCTATTGGTAATGCATTTGATGTTGATTCCAACTATAACATTGCTGGCATAAAAACAAAAAAGAAAAATATTTTCCTTCTCTGGAGTTGGTAGTTTCTGAGAAAAAAAAATGCCAAAACAGCCATAAATTGGGAAGTTGATATGAAGCCCTTTAGGCCTAATGATAGGATGCCTGTATTTTTTCTTTAATTATAGTGAGTTCCAGTTCTTTAATAATTCCCGTCACAATCCAAACATGGCATGTCAGGTCCTGTAGCACAGTCATAAGGAATTCTTCATATGAATGTAATATTTACGAAGATATATGTGAGAGGCTCCTGTAGAACTTACACATTCATTCAAACAATTTCATGTGGTTGTAGATATAGAATGATAGAGTCATAGAATAGGCTGAGTTGGAAGGAACAGATCAGTATCATGGAGACCAAGAATCCCACCATGTGCCTGAAATCATTGTCCAAACACTTGAACTCTGTCAGGCATTTGAACTCTATCCGGCCTAGGGCTGTCACTACTTCCTTGGGGAGCCTGTTCCAGTGCCCAACCACTCTCTAGGGGAAGAACTTCTTCCTGATATTCAACCTACACTCCCCCTCAACCGCCCCAGTATAGCTTCAGGCCATTCCCTCAAGTCCCTGGCCACCACAGAGAAGAGATCAGTGCCTGCCCCTCCTCTTCCCCTCACGAGGAAGGTGTAACTGCAATGAGGTCTCCCCTCAGTCTCCTCCAGGCTCAACAGACCAAGTGACCTCAGCCACTCCTCACACGGCTTCCCCTCAGGGCCCTTCCCTATCCTTGTTACTCTCTTTTGGACACTCTCTAATAGTTTAATGTTTTTCATGTATTGTGGCACCCAAAACTGCCCCCAGCACTCGAGGTGAGGCCGCCCCAGAGCAGAGAAGAGCAGGACAATCCCTCCCTTGCCCGGAGATGCTGTGCCTGATGCCTCCAGGACAGGGTTGGCCCTCCTGGCTGCCAGGGCACTGCTGGCTCATGTTCAACTCACCATCAACCAGGACCCCCAGGTCCCTTTCCTCATGCTGCTCTCCAGCCTTTCATTCCCTAGTCTGTCTGTCCATCCAGAGGTGCCCCATCTTAGGTGCAGAATCTGTTGAACTTCATATGTTTGGTGATTGCCCATCTCTCATGTATACATTGTTTTATGAACCTCACTTTATTCTCCCAAATTTTGAGTTTCCTCCTTGTTATCTTTGCCATTTCCTTCGTAAATAAATTCCCTGCTTTTTTTTTCAATATGATCCCAGCCCCCTTTGAAGATCCTTAAGTCTTTCCTTCACCTGTGTCTTAAGAAATTGTTTGAATAAGATCGAAACACACTTTATATCATTGAATACTGGACCAGTTTATCAGAAATAATTATTCAGATATGTAACTTGATACTAAATATTTTATTGTTCTTCACACTACTAGCAGAAAACTAGAATCTTTCGTGCTCTCCACCAACTCAGGAAATGCAAACCTACTGTTAGATGCCACTTCAACACATGTTGTAACAGCACTGGTGCCATTTCAGTTAGTGTTATATTTATTGGTTTCTGTAAATGATTGAAGTGGAAAGTGATAAGGCATATGAGTGTTTATGTATTATTATGTCAACTTTGTGAAATGTGGGATTAACTGAAGGATTAGTTCCAAAGTACTCTAGTGCCTGAGTTTGCAGGTTGCATGTGAAGTGGGAAAAAAATCTTGCTCCATTTATACTGCAATGCTCTTATGATCAAGTAGGTAACTTTATGCGTAGAAGATAGAAATTAACTAATTTTATCTCAACATGGCTTGAAACACTGAACCTCCAGTTAAAATGGTATAGGTGAATTTCCATAGATTAACTCCACAGTCCTCATTACTTCATAAGCATGAAAAAACACATGTGACCTGTTGATTTGCTCCATTAACTCATGAAAGTGCTAAAAAGCTCTGCAGTGAGTCACTGGAACGAAATATTTAAAACAATGGGTAGGAACAACAAAGAAACTTTCACACTTCTTTCCTTCTGGATTTTGGCTAAACAAGAGGATTGTCAAATGATTTGCAAATAAATATAAAATGCTCTAAAATGGAAATATCTGACATTTGACAGAAAAAGGGAAGAAATCTGGAGTAAAACTAGTCACAGTACGTTACTTCTGTTCAAAATGCCCTGCCCTTTGTTCCACTATCTGCTCAGTGCTCATTTTGCAATAAAATACATTTTCCATACACCTATAGGTAATATTATTAACAATCTTTTCAATGTTACAAAACCTATTCTTGTCTGAAAAGGAGATTATTTGTTAGTGGAATATTTTTCCCGTCTTTGC
This sequence comes from Oriolus oriolus, assembly GCA_013400235.1. Taxonomy (NCBI): domain Eukaryota; kingdom Metazoa; phylum Chordata; class Aves; order Passeriformes; family Corvidae; genus Oriolus; species Oriolus oriolus. Next base: position 670,232 of record VXBT01012514.1, read on the forward strand.
AGTTTTTTGTGGTTTGTAGTTTGAAGTTTTTACACCATACAATGTTTTCCTCTCCTTACTCTTTTGGACCTGTTGCTTTATGCTAAAAAACTAATAACTCTATTTTGGAGCTCTATGTAGTCCGGAAAAGAAAAGGAAAACAGTGAACTTTGATCTTTTCTTTCCTCAATGCAATAATGTGCAGTTTCCTGTCTTACCTTCAACACTGTTTTCATTTACATTATAATTTTTATTTTACAGCAGGGCGAGCAAAAATAAAATACATTACTAGTTTTGTATTACCTTCCTGCACATGTTAGTGGAAGAGCACAATGCTGCCTTTATGTGAAAATGAAATCCCAAGCTTATCTCTTTTCAGCATTAACAGCAAACTTGCTGACCAATATATTAAAATTATGTACAAGAAAAACTGCTTCCTTGGCTGTTCATACTGAGTCACTTTCATTCATTATGATTCTATATCTGAAAGTGCAGACTGCAAAACGTGGGGTTTCAAACTCATATTTCAAATAGCATATTAATATTTACAGAAAATACATGTATTTAGATATTTGTGACTAATGTTTTCCAGGATTCAGTGTTCACTGAATTCAACAGTAATCTTGTCCATGACCAATAGGAACAGAATGTCATGGTCATGTCAGCCTCTGACCTATTTCCTGATTTGTCCTGGTACCTTAAGGAGATTCTTCCCTAAGAACTAGTTTCTGTTTCTATAAAATGAGCTTGTGAAAGGTTGATTAGCTGCTTTTGCTGCAACATGGTGAGATGTAGAGCTATCTGAATTGACTGTACTTCACTTTAGCTTCTTTGATGGTAGACACTGTTTTAGAACTCCTTCATGAAGAATTGTGCCCTATACATGCAGTTTTGGCTACACATTTGGCCAGGAGATGATTCAGGTTTCAGATTTTATTAAGTTTTGTAGAATCCCTAACTTGCTAAGTTCCTAAGACTAGTTCCCCTATAAACCTTAAGCATTATGATATTTAGCACTACACTGTTGCAATATGGGCACTCAGTGCTGGGAGTGGATGCCTTTGATACCTGGCTCCTGTAGAAGTTTTATTTATGTGTTGGGATTTTAAATAGACAGGATGCTAAATGCTTGCATGCCTCAGTCAGTAAAAACCAAGTCTTTCAAATCCTATGCAATCTGACGTATTCAGCTGGATTTGCATTTGTTTACACAGATACAGGACCACAGAGCAGCCAACTAGACTAGTCCCTATGGAGTCATTTCAGGGAAAAATTTTGCTCTGGAGAAAATGTTCATACCCAGTGTGTTCTTACCAAAATTAATTTTCTCTGTATTGTAGGAGGGGAGATCTTCAGTACCTGCAGATTCAGAGCTGGTGCCTAACATCTGAGGTTAGAACCCTGGGACTTTGTATTTTGGCGTTCTTCTTATCTACATTTTATCTAAGACATCATCATCAATAGAAAGATAATGATGGCGGTGCTTTCTAGAGTTCAGCCATTGTAAGTATTAGATTAAGGCTGCATACCTAAAATTTACACAATATTTGTGTTGTAATTTGCTTTTTTTTCTCATCTGCATCTTCTGGTGCTGCCAGCACCTTAAAAACTCAGCATCAGCATACAAGGCCCTTTTCCTTTAAACCTGTAAAGTGGGAGTTGTGAATCCTTCAGCTAAAGGATTTACAAATGATTCAAATTGAGGAAGATTATTCAGGTATTTTGTTTCTGGAGTCACGATTTTAAGATTTGGAGAAAGAGGTCACTGGAATATTATACAAAACCAAAAAAGGGTACCATCATTGGAAGTGTCTCTGACTAATACTTTTTATGTTAAACTTTGTAATGATAAAGCCAGATATCTCAGTTAGATACTTCATAAACATGAGATGAATTATCTTCTTGGGAAGTAACTCCACAATCACTATAAGGAGAGCTTAGTGTGGTTGGCTTCAAATCTAGAAACCGTATTCTTTGTGTCTAAAGTTTGATAGTTTTTGTGTTTTGCTTTCTATTTTAAGATATGATGCATCACATGACTGAACCTGGCAAGACTGAGGTACACCTAACAAGAACTCTGAGCCAGCTTGTGTATTGTACTGACAACCCTCAGGATTGTCAAACGTGCTGCCTGCAAAGCTGGCAGTCCTCCAATCTGTCCCTCTGTTTGTGATAAAGATTAAGGTATGCCTGGAGACCTCTGATAGCTATATGCAAGTAAAAAGCATATTATCAGGTCTGACAGAAGAGCAAAAAAAGGTAGAACTACAAAGAGAAAGTAGAACCCCCTCAAGCATGAACTGAAAAGTTGAGGCTGATGGGTAGAAACCTCACAGATTTGTAAGTGATATCAAAGAAGTGTCTGAAATCATACAGTCCCCACAAGCTTAGTGCTTCTCAGCCTGTAATCAGAACAAGCCTCAGGCTTATAGGTTTGGACAGACTTTTGTTGCAGGACTGTCTTTAATTGCCAGCACCTGATTCAATAGTTTCTTCAGTTATCATTGCGCATCATTCATCACTGCCCCACTACCTCAAAAAAAAAATAACCTCCAGCAACAGAGAGATGAGTGGTTTGAAAGTAAAAAGTTTTGATGTACATTTAAACAACTGAAGGTTTTTCAGCTTTTTATTTGCACTCCATCTGTAACAATTACCTTCATTTTGAGCAAGAATGTTATTGCAGACAATTATACTCTAAACAAAGCCAAAGGGCATGAAATTGAATATTAGTGTTCAAGAACCAAGTATCCCACTTCATGTCCTTGTTTTACTAAAGACGACTGGATCAACACTTCCACAAGATGCATGCTCAGGTGCCCTCTAGAGAGATTATCTTATTTTGCATATGTATACATGTGTATCAAGACTGTAAGATGTTTTTCCTTGGTACTCTTCTAGGCTTGACTTTAATAATAGGTAGAAAAGTATGTACTGTACAACTCTAATTGTAATGATTTTTAATTCAGGAAAATATCTAAAACCATATCAGAAATTAGCATCTTATTTTGCTAAGTGCTGTGTAAAAAATATAAGAAAGCAGTTTCAGTGCAGAACTTTATAAATTAAATCACTTCATGCAAATCTGTTATTCAGAACTTAAGGGAATCACAAATGATTTGTAGGATCAAACAAGGCAGACACCCTGCTGGTAAACAGAACTTCAATTCTGGAAAATGCAATCCCAAATGAACTCTTTTATCTTGATTCAATTTAGTTTATATTTATCCACCGTGAACTCTGTAGTCCTGGTAGGTTTTTCTCCCTCTTACCTGCTGAGCAGACCACAGCTGTCAGGAAAGAAACCTTCTCAGCTACAGATAAATCCAGTTAGACTGGAAAAAAGGCACTGGAGAACATGTACCACGCAAGGTAGTCCAGCAACGTGTCATAATTTTAAAACTTCATGAACTCCTAACTCAGTAACTTTTATTGACAATATCTGCAACCACACGTTTCAAGTAAAACATCATTGGCCAAAGCAAGACTGGGTTTCCCAGCTGATGTGAATGTAGAAAACAAGTAGAATAATGGAATCATAGAATTATGTAGGTTGGAAAAGACCTTTAAGATCACCTGGTGCAACCATTAACATGACACTTCCAAACTTAGCCATGTCTCTAAGTGCCTCATCTACCACACATTTTTTAAATATCTCCAGGGATGGTGACTCCACCACTTCCCCTACCAGCCTGCCCTAATGTTTGACAACCCTTTCTATGAAGAAATTTGTTCATAATATCCAAACTAAACCTCCTCTGGTGCAACTTGAAGCCTTTTCCTTTTGTACTATTGCTTGTTAAATGGGAGAAGAGCCCAAACCCTAACAGGATACAACCATCTTCAGGTAGTTGCAGAGAGCAATAAAGTCCTCCCTGAAATTCTTCTTCTCCAGGGTAAACAATCCTTAGCTGCTCCTCATCAGAGTTGAACCTGGGTTGGGCCAGAAGAGCATCCTGCAGTAAGGAACCTCCCTGCAGTAAACTGGAATAAGTACTGGCTTGGCAGCGACTTCATGTTGAAAATGCATTTCTTTACCCTCACCACAATCACTACTGAATGCTGACAGCATTGATCTCAGCCCCCCCTGCTGGTTCTCCATCTCACTTAGAAGAATAGTCTTGCTGAAGCTGTGTCCTCTGCTTAATAGTTTACTTACTCATGTGCAGGCCTGTAATCTTCCTAATCTTCCCTGTACCAGCCCTTTTTTTTTCCCATCTTTCACCATGTACAAAAGTTTCTACAAGCAAGATTCATGTAACTTGCTAATGCATGGCAAGTTTTTTTCTGTTAAGAACAGATGGCAAGGATTGTCTTCTTACTGATGTTAATATGTTCCCCACTCCCACTGAGCCACCCAATGAGTCCCTATTAGCTGGCAGGAAACAGCCAGTTGGAGTAGACTCAACCTCTGTTATTCCCTGTGGCAACTCCTTCTTGAACTCGTTTTTTTTTTCTTTCTGATTCACTATTATTTTCTATCCTTGGGTTTTATATCTTTTTTATATTCTTATTTTGAATCCTCCAGTTGATAGCCATGAGTCTTTCAGCATTCTTTCTGTGTTTTTACTTTTCTTATCTTGCATAGCTTTACCTTACATTCTGTTTTACAGCTTAGGCAACAGATTTCTTTGTAAAATCGAGCCAATATGGCACAGCTGTGACTCACAAAACTGGATTTTTGGTCACAGAGAGGTGAACCTCAAGGCTGTGGGTTAGCAGCTATTCAGAGTCCCTGTGTAGTAGTTTCTCTGGTATAGTCTTGACATTTGAAAAGGGTGTCATGCAGAGGAATGTTTTGAAAATATACAGGTTTTTTTATCTACCAGAATTGCCATTGGTGTGTAGAGAATCATTTTGAGAGAAAGCAGCACTGCAAAATGCCCCTGCATACCTGATGTTAGGAGCATGTTACTGTACTTGTAGGTGTCTGATCTTAAGTGGCATGGGGCCCAAAATACAGAGGAGCATGTAAAACTCTTGAGGGATTATGCACAAATTGCTAATCTGCCTTCAGATTTCCTTGATCTCCCCAAATCTCTTTCCCCTTTTCTTGTTTGTTTTAAGCAGGCAGATGGCTCATATTCCCAGGTCTGCTGAAGCTGCCTTTTCAGGTCTCTGGTCAAGTTTTCCCTAGAACTAAGAATTCCTCAACTGCTGAAATGGTCAAAGAATGTTGGAGCCTCCAATTCATGTTGTACTTTTTGTTGTCTTTCATAGTCATGACTACAGGATGGAAAGGGACACCCTGCTGAGAAACACTTTGCTGTCAGAGCAATTCACATTTTGCATCCATTTGTCTTGGCACTGGCTGTTCAAAAGATCTGGTAATAACACGTTCTTTCCAGGAGCTTTGCATGAACAAACTTTGCATGCTTTTGTGTAGAAGACGATGTGAGCTCTTGCACTTCTTTAGTCAAGTTATCAGGATAGAAACACCATGGGGGTATCTTTGAGGTATAATCATGGCCAAACAGAGGCGAAAAGACCATCTTTGTTGTTTTCTTTCTTTTTTGCATTCATGAAGTCCCAGAGCCCAGCTTACACTGGCATATACTGTAAACTGATGGGTTTGGAGCACTTTTAAATACCTAGTCCTGAGTGAGTATTCTGGCCACTTCCAATCCTACAGTGGAGCTATTCCATTCCATGTGAAGTGGAAACAAAGGTCTAGAAGCTGTATCTGCCCATCACACAGGTCTCTCCTCCTCTTCAGCCTTCCTCATATATTTTACTTTCTGTAAGAAGAAATCTTGGAACTGTGGGCTATAATGTAGCTGCAGAATGACCAGAGCTGTCTAGACTTTTCCAGGAGACAGAGCTTAATTTTCGTTTCTACTTTTGCCTTTTGTGTGGCTGCTAGATGACTAAACAGCGTCAGATTAGTGGCAGTAGTATTCACCAGAGTAAGCAGCTGGGCAGTGTATTATTTGCACACATCTGGTGTGAAAGGAGAGAATTATTCCCATAAGAAGTATAACAGCAGCCTTTATTTTTGTCTACTCTGTGTGGGTGTTGCACGATTTCTGTCCCAAATTTTTCTCTAAAAATGAATCTGGTCTCATATTCTCTCTGTTCTTGAAAACAGAACTACTTGAAAAGTTAAAATAATTTCTATTTGTCACAAAATTTCTAGCTCCCTGGACATTTCACCCTGTTAGATTTAGAAGATGCTAACTTGTGTCCGTTTATAAAATATTTTGCTTAAATTAATATCTTTTGTACTGATTGCAAAAACTTGAGTTTTTAAAAACATTTTAAACATCTGACAAAAACTGATTCATTGATATTATAAGCAGAAAATTTTTTCCTATGCTCTTTTAAGATTGTCCAAAATATGAGTCTAAATATATTGTTGTCATTAAATAAGACTTAATCTTGAGATGACAATGAGTTGGGTTTTTATGTTTATTTAGAATTCAGTAATTCATCACCTTTATATGGAATTAGAGTTGTAAAGAATGTCTGACAAACAAGCTCTGCTTTTCTGTTTAGAACAGGCTGCCTATTGATTTGAATTTTTTTAAATTTGATTGGTTTGATTTTTTGTTATAGAGTCCGGGTATTCTTCAGCTCTGCTGAGTATCAACTCTCCAGGAATATAACAAAGAAAAGAGGAATATCAGATGGATACATTTGCAAAGCTGCCATCATTTCACTTTAATGAAGCTAGGTTGAGCACTAGTAGAGGGTCAGTAATTTCCTGAAGTGAGAAATAAAATATTCCATTATCTGTAGCTTTCACAGTATGTGATACATGCACACAGTGTGCTGAATGTTACAGATGTGCTCTGAGCCTTCCTGGGAGTTTATTGTACATCTTTTGTGCCCTCTTTTGTGTGTAATGGCACAATTCCACATTATTGTTCTATCCTCTTTAGGATGGTCCATCCATTTCAGAGTCTGACAGAAGTTACTTCTCATCTCCTGGTCTAAAAGTTCCTCTCCTTATGGGGGAGCTTTACTTCTCTATCTCTTACATTAACACTGGGAACATTGTCGTTTTATTGGTTCCTCTGTTTTCTAGGGTTCATTTTTTATGCAGGCTGTTCCATATGAAGTTCAAAGATAAGTCTAGAAGCTGTATGACTTTCACAGTTCCACCAAATTTCAACAGCTTATAGCCATTTAGCTTATTTATATCTGTCTGGTAGACGGTTTTATGTAACTTTTACTTCAGGTTTTCACAGTTCCCAAGACAAATACTGCTGTTTATTGAAATGACCAACAGAAGCACAGAACAGCTTTAAAGATATTCATTTATTTATTACATTTTTTTTTCTATGAACTGGGTGTTCTTTCCAAACTGTTATTCATGTAAAAACCTCTATACAGTTCCTGAGAGAACTTTTGGAAGGTCAGCTAACAAAATATGAAGAATTAATAGGAAAGTTTCACTTTTTGGTCATTTTTAGCAAATGAGCTTCTAGAAAAGGTGAGGTTGTCATCATGTGCTCAACAATACAAGTAACATTTTGAAGGATCTTTACTTTCCCTTATTGTGCTGGTTTGAAAACAAACCAGTGGGAGACACCAAGTCAGAATTATAATTTAATAGGAAAATTTAAAAAAAGAAAAATAAATGCAATAGTACAAGAGCACTGACAGAGTCAGAATACAACCTGATGCCCTGTTAGTCAGGGTGATGGCAGCAGTCCAGATGAAGTAGTCCTGTTGAAGTGGTGATCCTGTAGAAGAGGGTTTGGTCTTCACCTGAAGGTCCAAGGGTAGCTCCTGTCCTCTGGGAGTCCAGTAGATAAGGGCTGTCTGCGGTGTTCCAAACCTCTGAGTACATACAGATGGGAACGCTCAGTTCCTCCTCCTGGGCAGAGCCTCTCACAATGGGATGGTGAGTCATGAGGCAAGGCATTGATGGGCCCATTAACAGGACATAGTTCGGAGGGAGGAGGCAGGGAACACTGCCCCGCCTGGCTTCAACAGCTCGTGAAGATGGTAGTAGAATATACTGTAACCCAGGACACTTATGAAGAGAAATTCTTCAGGAACCACAAAAGGTGGTTTTCACTGCTATGTCCATGACAATTCTTTCTTGTATTACACTGCATGATATTCCATGAAAGATGACTGCCAGGAAACATAATTGTTTGTCTGTTGAGATAGAGGAAGGTCATTGATTATGAATCAGTTTAAGGAGTGGTTAGGGGACTAGACAGTTTGGCTCATAGAATGAAATCTCACTGAGAAAGACAATAGAAATAGCTCCATGATTATCAGAGATACAAGGGGACATAGCAATATAACTTGTTGAAATCTTTGAAAAAGACAAAGAGAAATCTTAATGTTGGTATACACAAACTAAAAATATAAAAACAACCCTCTGGCATCACTTTGGTTTAGTGAGCTAACATCCAGACTGGAATGTTAGTATAGAGTCTGATCAGCAAAGATGTCAAGGAGAAAACATTGTATATAGAGCACTCCAGAAATATGAGATGGGAAGTACAGTGAGATTTTTCCTGGAAGGAAACGGATGTTGTAGGAGAAGTCTATCCTAGAACTTTGCACTACCAGGAAGATTGTGTTTTTCTTTGACCATAGGACAAATATATTGGTAACAGCAACAAACATTCATTCCTTGATTACTATTTGGAGAAACATTAACCAGATCATATTTTTTTAAAAAAAAGTGATACTTCCAAAGTTTCTGTAAAGTGCAGAAGTAATAAAGGAAATAAAAAGGGTTGGTAACACAGATCAGTTATTTTACATTTGATTCTAATTTGATTTTGACTAATTCCCAAAGACTGATTGAAATATTGAGATGGAGGGAAGATAATTTATGCAAAAGTGATCACGATATTATAGTATTCACGTTACTAAAGAGAAGAAACAACAGAATAATGGCAATCGACTTTGAAAAGCCCAACAAAATAAAACAGACCTCAGACTCAGGTTCTGTGGGTCACCCCTGACATAAGAGCGTTTTCATGAGACAAGAACACTTGTCAGCTTCTAAAAGAGAGAATGTTAAAAAAAACCTGAATACACGTTCCATTAAACATAAAGGCGCAAATACCTTGAACCACTACCTCAAGAAGACTTTGCGCTGAATATTACTGAAACTGCAGATTAGACATTCTTCCTCAGTGCCTCTACCACTGCCTGTTATGAGATGGATCTTTCCTCTGAACCAGTGTGACAGTTCTTCTATTGCTCTCTTGATAGTGATTTACCTACCTCAAAGAAAGTGAAGAATTATGTAGACGATAATCTAGCTGCCTATTTTGAGTACATAATCTAGATATTGTAACATTTAAAAAGGGCACATGGCTAGCACACAATGATTCAAATCAATTTTTTTTCCCACTTTGTCACTGGCCCTTGAGTTCTATAATCATGCAAACGCCTTTTTTTTTAAATTCACCCTGAATTTACCAAGCAATCCATTGGGTCAGAAATCCATTAGGGCTATCAAGTTCCTTTCTCTAATGGCAGGACTGGTTTTAACTCATTTTACTCTTTCCATGATAAGAAAACAAACCTACTAGGAAAACCCCTAGAACAGTTTTATTTATCATTGTAATATTTTTTTTAATGCTAATTTTAGTGCTTCATTATTTTTCAAAATAATTTTCCTTTATTTTACTTACATCCAAATATTTCTATACTTTGTCTTTAATTCTTATGTAGCCAATATGAATAATTGATCCTGCCCTCTTCATATTAGTGCAATTACTTTCAGAAAGCTATTGTGTCAACTCTTGACATGCTTCTCTCATAGAAACCTCTCTGGTTCTCTCTCTCTTTTTTTTTAATCCTCTCCCCCCACTTTAAATCTTTGTATTTTCCATGACATTCATTATCATGCAGCTATGATCTGAATTCTGTCTTTGTACCACTTTGTGTGAACTGCTGCAGAGGAGAAGAAGATTGCTTAAATCCATCCTAACACCTCAAGAGCATGAACATAGCTTTGATTGTTCTGGCAATTCTCTTGAGATTAGTTTTGGAGGTTTTTTTAGAAATAATTTCAAAAATTAATGCTACTTCCTTTCTCCCACTAGAGTGGCTCTGTTGGCCTCCTGCTCCATAGTTCAGTCTTGTAGATTCCCTTTTCAAGATGTACAGTTCGGCAGGTCAGTATATTTTGATTGGCTGGTCAAAGCTTAAAAGCCTTATTTCTGAGAGTACAAAACTGCAGAGGATCCAGAGGTACAAAATTATTTACTGAGGGCAAAATCCACCCATGCCCTCTTATACTGAAAACATTGAATTTCATAGGTGTTCCACCTGATAGGAAATTACAGTGGCCTTTACTATGGGAAGGGAATCTTCACCATTCAGTGCCAAATCACAAGACAGTTTTAAAAATGAAGTGTTTGAAGACTTTGTTATTTTTATAACAAGTTTTTTCTGGCTGTGGTTCTCACATAAGTTCTGGTTTGATGAAACATCACTATTCCTTGAGTAAAGTCACAAAGACACTCTGCCAATTCTTGAACCCTTTTCATGAACCGTTTTCATGAACCTTGAAAAACTATCAACTTTTAATATGGACACGTAAGAAAATAGAACATTAATTTATAAATATTCATACTCAGAAGAAAATGAAATTCACAGAGTACTGAAAAAAAGTGTGAGGAGTTAACACTTGTGGACTCAGTATGCAATCATCAGATTCTCTTTATTAACCATGAGGGCTGCTAGGAAAGATATTGTTACTGGGTTTTGTGCATCAGCACTTCAAAGCATAATGTTAATTGTCTGATGTGTGTTATGATATCTTGATGCACACCTCAAGCAGTTCTGGTATCATATTCTTATCAAAGATTTATTTAACCCTCTATATCGCTCAGGCTTTAAGCGTGAGTCAAGAGAGCTGATAATTTAAGGCCTCCTCCATGTGATGGCAGCCCTCCCACCAGTAACACAGAAGGTTTTGTGGCAGGCACAAGGAAGTAAGCTTCTCCAGGAGACATGAATACGGCTGGGCTTCTTAACAGTGGGTAGGCAAAGGGCAAATGATGTTTATTTGAACATGTCAGTAAAATCATGTCAGTAGGGAAAAGAACAAATCAGATGGCGCTCAAGTGGAGGAGAGTCATGACCACCAGCTCGCTCTGCAATCAGCCGGCGTGGGAACCCCTGAGCGAGCAGCCATTTCTGCCTATTACCTGAATGTAAGCACAGCAGGCGAGTCATTTGTTCGGTACCTGGGCTTTGAGGCTGGAAAACTTCTATCCAATAATCCTATAACAGCATTTCTGTTAAATCGTGCAGCCTAAATGCCAGTCAGTGGGTTGTGCAAATACTCTTTTGTACTTTTAGATTTTTATTTTAATATTAAGATGCATGTTTGCATGAATTCCCATGGTAAATTTGAGTACACTAAATCTGAACAGGCTTTTTTATTATTATTATTTTACTGGAAATTTTTCCTGTCTCCGAAAATTTACTCTAAATGAAATAAAGACTCTGAAAAACAACAACAAAAAACCCAACCAACCAACCAAAAAAACCACCCAAATTTTGATAATCAAGTGTATCTCTATGGTAATAGTATTTCATTATTTTTATAGCTTTTATAGCTAACTGACAATTTTAAAAATTATTGTTATTCACAGGTAAATTTAACTGAAATATTGATCTATGGACAGAGTAGAAGATGAACTGGTAGGGCAATGAAGAAATTTAATGTTAATGTAAAATATGCTTTAAATTTTTTTCCTCATTTCTTTCATCTTGTGGATCAGGGTGCGGAAAGGCGTTTCAGACTAAATCTTAACATTAGGCACTGCCAGTACGGGTGTAAAATTACTGCCAGTTTAACAGATTTTCAGTATTAGAAGTCCATATCAATGACAAGTTTCTTTTCCCTGACATATAATTGCAAGAGAGATAGTCCACTCTACCCTTGGTAAGATGAAAGAGTGCAAGCTGCAGTCTGTGCTGCTTTTCACACTGGAGCTAGCTACTAATCATTGAACAATCTCTTTTTCCTGAAGGTTCATCAGGCTAATAGGATGCATGGGAGAGAACAGCAACCCTACTGTATTTTACACAAAAAGGGACCACTTCTACCTCCTACCAGTATGGTGAGTTGGAAAGAAAAAGCAATGTAAGATTACTATAGTTAATTATAGTTGCTATGTGCTACTTGATTGAATTAATAACTTGACAAAGATCAGCCTTCTAGAAGACTGTTAAAGCAATTAAAACCCAGTTTTATTTCTTCCATTTCTTCATTACCAAAGATATCCTTTAACAAATTAAGTCTCAATCTATCACTGGCTCTACACAAGGGTGGCTTTTGATCCACATGCTCACACTACACAGCTTTACATGTGTGTTGGAGGTTACTTTTGAGGTGTGCGAAAAAGAAGAAGAGGGATTCTACTGTATCACTGGTAGGTGGTCAGATTTTTTTCCTGAGCTAAGTCTTTACTTTTGTATCTTGAAAAAGTGTGGAGCTAAGGGCTAAAGCCCATTGCAAAGCAATTATCCTTGATGTTCCCATTTCCTGCAGTTACTTTCAAGGGAATGACATTGTAGAGAGCTATGAATCAAGTATCACTTACCTTGAAGCCAGACATTCATCTATTTAGATGAGTTAAAAATCAACATTTGAGAAAACTAGGCTAGCTGCAAATGGCAATAAAAACTAAACTCTGTTTTCAAAGCGTTCAAAACTAACCGCAGTTAAGCAAGCTGATGAACTGATGACCCATCACTGGAATGTCAGGGATCAGCAACTGGAAAAGCCATACTCTTTGATGGAGTTCAGTCTTGAAGTGCGTGAAGGGTGGAATGGTCTTATTTTAGTTGATATGTGTGCACAGCAAATGTTCCTGCACCTCAGGGATTTAAAGCAATTTTTTTATACCCTGATAAGCTACAAGAACTTGAGTGCTGAAATCTATTAAAACAAAATTGTCCTGTCTGTTCTGGCTTCTTTGCTGTTCTTCCAGGAGGCTAAGGCACCTGCACAAAACATTAGATTACTCATGAGGATGGCTCTCCTCTTGAATAGATGTATTTAAATGAAACTTACTCAAGCCCTTAAATATTCATGGCATTCCCATTTCAGGATCATGAGATAAATATTAAAAGGAGGAAATTTAAATTACCTAAATATCCTCCAAAAAGACTCTGTAATTGAAAGAGGCATCAGAATTTGATTACTTACAATTTATCACTGACATTGTAACTACTGACAATACCTAGAACACATTCAAAGGAAAATATCAACACAAAGTTTTGAAAACAGACATGAAATTGTCAAAGATTCATCCAGAGATCCTGAAGAGAGAAAGCAGGAGAAGAAAATAGTGGATTTTTTTGTTTAGGAATACAGTGTGATTTTGTAAAAAAATAAAATAGAAAAGTCGAACTGGTTTATTAATAAATTTTTTTAAATGTACTTGAAGCAGCAGAAGAGTAGATTCTAAAAAAAAAATCAAAATGAAAATATAATTAACATTCTTTGAAAAGCTTAACATAGAATAACAGCAATGCATAGAGTATACACTGTAATGCCACTGTTTTTTCTTTCCTCTGCTGGTACTCCTGTTATATTATCATAATGTGCATTCAAGTAAAATTATTTAAGATTTTAAACTCTAGGAGAGGGCAGGTTTCACTTCCTGCTTAAAAGCATGTCCCTTTTAAATATTTATATCATATGTGGAAGTTATGAAGATGAGCTTATCATTAGGCATTAACCAGATCTTTGTAGTAATAATAACAGTATCTTGACCTTCTGTAAAGTCCTTTGTCCATAGATCACAGATGCAATCCTCAAATGTCTAGATCTTGTCATTGTGAGCACTTGAGGATCATGTGAAATATCAGTATGTTCAGCTGAACTTCCTGTCTGAGCAAGAGCAAGTCACAGAACAACCCACTTGACATCCAAAATGCTTTTTTAGGTAACGGAAGTTTGCACAGTTCCAAGAGAAGTAAAAGTAGTAAATTATTGGCTTGAAGATACTTATACTTTAAAAGAAGAACCATGACTGGAAAAAAAATACAGATTTTTCAAACAGATTTCAGATTTAGATGATACCTTTGTTTCAGGTATTGATGAAGACATTCAACACAAGGTTATAAATTATGGGGTTTTTTAAATGGCAGTAAATCAACTATCTTTTTTATGTGCTTGAGGAAGGATGAAAACTGGTAGCCAGGAAGGTGTATACTTGCACAGTTTCTGCAATGATGAAAGGAGAACTCACCTGTAACTACAAAGACAATAGGAACGCATTTGAAATATCTACTCAAGTAGGTAATAACCTCACATGTTCTATGGTGAAGGCGGGGGGGTGGGTGGGTTGGGGTTTTTTTCTTTTTCTTTTCTTTGCTTTCCCGTTTTTTTCTTCCTTGTGGATTAGCTCCTGCAGGAAAACCATACGCGGCTAAGGACAGCAGGTCACCTTGCTTAATCCTCACTTTGCTACCATACAAGCCAAAAAAAGGGTGATTTGACTAATACTCTCTGGTTCTTAGATTAAGTGAGAGACATTCTCAATTATAAGAGTTATGAATAGCTACCAGGAATCTTTCTTTTTAGCAAAGAAAATCCCTAAATGATAATTTCTACCTTTTATATTTTATTTTATTTTATTGAAAATTAGTTTCTTCTGAAACATATTCTCTATGGTTTCACATAAAACTTGTTTTTTACTGTGGAATTAGAATACTGTATCACTTTGCCGACTTTGCTACCTCTGCTTAAAATACTAACTAAAAGTATTAAGGGAAATTAGGTCTCAAGTAACATGAAAGAGCACTAGGATAGAAGCAGTGAGGAGGAAGGTTTAACATTATCCAACTGTAAATACAGGAGAGTGAATAGTGCCACAGTTTAGAAAGTGTATTTACAGTCTTACATGATAATTTTCTGTAACTAATAGATTCTAATCTCTAGGAGTTACCAAACCACTATATGTGTATTTCCCAATGGACTAATATATCTGTATAACAACACTCAATTCCTTTAGGACAAAGGGCATTAATGCTTACACTGTGCTCGCTATTGCTCCCAAAAGTTCCAAACATACACACAATTCAAACAGATGTGCTGGCGTCTACTTCGGAACTAGGGGTGCAGAATTAATTGCTCTGGCATCCTCTGTATGTCTACATGTATGTGTGCAACTTATTTCAGTATCATAAAAAGGGGAACTCACACCTTATGCTGTTTGGTCTTGTAGCTTGTTCCTTATTACTTTTTCTTACTGGTCACGATCTGGTCAGCACTCCACCCTTGAGCTTTTGTTATAACTTGAATGCCAAACCAATCTTTTCTAGCTCTGGGATACACACATAGGTAACATAATACCGTTACTGCTTTATTGTCTACATAAACAATGGATTTCTTTTGAAGAACTAGCAAAAATACTGAGAAAAGCTCTCCCTCCTTTTAATGCATGACAGCCAAATGATGCTACAACTCTTTTATACTACTAAAGTGAGTGCAACTGTATTTTCCAAGGGACATTTACACATCTAGAGCAGAGAAATAGGTGGACTGCTGTGGGAAACTTTGATATTTGCAACATTTTAAAGATTACAACTACCAATGCTAAAAATGGTGTTCCGACTTACAAGTCTGTCGCAAACTGTGTTTCTGAGATCAGCTATATAGCACAAGGAACTGTAAGAAGGAAAACAGATTACTGGTTCTGTAATGGAACTTATTTTCATGGACAGAAAAGCATATAGTCTTAAGTGAAAATGAGTGTTGTGTTGACCAAGACTACAGCAACTGCCTGCAACAGCGTGGGAAAAACTTGTTCCAAGGATGCAGGAAAAATTGCTCTGTAAAAACCCTACATGTACAAAAAAACTTTCAAAAATACCACCACGAAAAAATTATCTTTACACTCTGGTACATAAATTTCTAAACCAAGAGATTCAGGTGAGATTCATGTCTTGTTCTGAAAATTTATCATCACCACTGAAGAGCAAGTGTTGATGTTGTGTTTGACAGTTGGGAATAAGTACTGTTCAGGAGACCAGAAAAAAAATTAATTGTCAGCAAAAAGCCGCATATGCTGCTTGAATTTTTCTGGTTGTGTCTCTTTGTACTAGAAACTCACTTGCACAACGACCCCTGGAACAAAATTTTTCTAGTGTAAATAGCATGCAGTAACGCTACTGCTTCTTTCTAGGGCAAGCATTCATGCTTTCATAATATAGTGTATGCATTTTCACAAGTCCACTGAGAAGATGAAAAGTCTCTAAAAATTATTCAGGTTTCCTAATTAATATATATTCTTGCCTTAAATCATATGTTTCTTTATAAATATACAGATATGTCATTTAATATAATAGTAGCATGTTTAAGCACAGAAGCCCAATTCTATTGATAAATACTTAAAAATATAATTTTATACATGTGTATAAATATGGAATAACTTCATAAACACAGTCTTTCCTAAAGCTGTAGTAGCTGAAGGAGCTGGAGAGAATTAATTTTGTTGGCCTTGTGTATCTGAAGCACTTTAAATGTGACTGAAGTGGTTTTAGGCCCAGCTGGAGATGAAACACCACACAGCCCCTCACTCAACTGTCCCCTTTTCTTCCCTCCAACATGAGTGGAATGTAGAGGAGAATTGAAGTAACAGTTGTCTGTTGAGATAAGAACAGTTTAATTGAAAATAAAGTAAATTACAATAACAGTGGATATTATTATATATAAAAATAATAATAATAAAGGTGATGCACAGTACAATTGCTCATCACATGCTGACAGATGCCAGGCCGCCCTCCCCCCTTCCCAAACCCACACTGGCTCCCTTCTTGGTAACTCCCCCCAGTTTATAAACTGGGCATGTGGAATATCCCTTCAGTGAGTTCACCTATCACAGCTAAGCTTCCTCCCAGTTTGTTTTTTTCTGTGTACCTCCTCACTGGCAGAGCAGGAGACAAGGAAAAAATGTCCTTAAGAAAAACATGACATAGCAAGAACCAAAATATCAGTGTGTTATCCACACCATTCCTTCGCAGTGCTGTGCAGGTGAGATAAAAGCCCTTGATATCTGTGGAAGCAATTGCAACTTTTTTTCCTCATGTGATAGGTAATATTTTTAGGTATGTTTTTCATATTTCTACTTCAGATATTTTAAAGAGTATTCAAGTATACCAAATTATCCATATACTATTTGAAGCAAAATCAGTATTGTAAAAAAAGTGCTTGGTTTTAAAATCTGATGTGTAAGAAGAAGTGGTCATTAAAATAAAGTTTGCGTGTCATTTTCATAACACTCTTAGTGTTTCTTCACAAAAGGACTTAAGCTTTCTTTTATGAGGAAAAGTAACAAAAATGCTTACAAAATGCAGATTAGGGTTTTGTATTACATACATAAGCACAGTGATTTACATCATAAAAATGGAACTGGAAATAACTTGGCATTTGTGTATTGAGGAAGCAGCCCCTCTACACATGTACTATGCCTTCTGAGCATTAAAACATGAATGATTAATTAGATACAAACCAGAGCAACTTGACATTTAAAACAATTCCCTGTTGTTGTCACTTCCAATGCATGGGGTTTAAAAATAAACAAATTACTAGCTAGTTAGATAAATTAATGGAAATGTTTAATATGTCTTCTAAAAGTCCTTCTAATTGCTTTTGAGAATTTCCCTACGTAGTTGAATACAATTTGAGGAAACCCTCACATATTCCACAATTGCTTTCAATTCCCATGCTGCTGCAATGTAGATGAAGAAAAACCTGCAAATAATGTCTGTCAGTTTAATAAAGTGAGTTACTTAAGATTTTCAAAACTGTGCTTTTCATTTATGTCTCTATTAAAAAGTCAGATAAATAATGGACAATCTTTAAAGAACTCACTTGGCTCCATTGGCTACACAGGGATGATGGTCTTTTAGCCATCTCAGGAGTGCTCTTTCATCAGACAGTTAAAATTCCCTGAGGCAGACTGAAATCAAGCATCAGTCTTTTTCCTAGGGAACATAAGTGATAAGAGAAACAAGATAAGCTTTTCATAGTTTCCCGACACTAAGATGCAGATTTCAGAACAATTGACATGAGCAATTGCTGTCAAGGTTTTTGAAGATCTTGGGTCCATTTAAGAAAAATAGACCTAAATTAAATTATTAACTTCAGGAGAAGTTAGACAGATTTTGAAACTCCCCAAAATGGGAAAACCAGTGGGAGCTGTGGTTAGCTGTGTCACTTAGATGCTGAAACAGGAAGAATGATACGCAAAATAGTTTCTGAAATACAGCATGAAAATCATATTTTCCACCAACTTCACTTCATAAAGATTCCATTGCTGCCATGTCTGGAGCAGGGATGTGGAATCTCAGTTTGTCTAACAGGTAATCGTGCAGCAGTGTGGGCTGGGGCCTGACTGGCTGCAAAGATGCTCTGCAGAGAAGGACCTGGGGTCCTGGTGGACAACAAGCTGTCCATGGGTCAACACTGCCCTGGTAGCTGAGAAGAACAATGGTACCCCGGGGTGCATCAGGAAGAGCATTGCCAGCAGGTTGAGGTAGGTGATGCTGCCCCTCTACTCAGCCCTGGTGAGGCCACATCTGGAGTGCTGTGTCCCAGTTTTGGGCTGCTCAGTACAAGAGAGGCAAGGAGCTAGTGGAGCAGATCCCATGGAGGGCTATGAAGATGATTAAGGGACTGAAGCATCTCTCTTACAAGAAAAGGCTGACAGAGTTGTGCCTGTTCAGGCTCTAGAAGAGATGATGGAGAGACCTCATTAATGTCTATCAGTATTTGAAGGGAGGGTCTCAAGAGGATGGACCAGGCTCTGCTTGGCAGTGCCCAGAAGTAGGATGAGAGGCAACAGGAAGAAACTGATGCACAGGAAGTTCCACCTGAACATGAGGAAGGAATTCTTTACGGTGCAGGTGACCACACACTGGGACAGATTGTGCACGGAAGCTGTGGAATGTCCCTCACTGGAGATACTCGAGAAAAATCTGGACAAAATCCTGTGGCATGTGCTTTGGGGTGACCTTGCTTGAGCAGGGAGGTTGGACCAGATGACCCACTGTGGTGCCTTCCAACCTGACCCATTCTGTGGTTTTGTGAATGGAACCTGCATGTGACTTTTTGTCACTGAGAGAACAGAAAGTATCTGTGGGAGTGCCCACATACGTATGTGATCACACCAGGTAAGGCTCCACACAGATAAAGAAAGACCAATGAGAAGAGGTGGATATTTGAGATCTCCAGAGGAAGATCCTGTCTGCAAATTTCAGTAGCAGAAATGAAGCGGGCAGCACCTCTTTCCTGAGACCCCTGTGACATTTTACCTAATTCCGTTGACAGTGTACAAAATGCTTTTAAGCAGCTCTGACTAGATACTTAAAATTTAGGCATAGCTACTTCCTTGATTCAAGTTTTAACCCTTTCTCACAGAGAAAGCTATATTGTTATACCTTTGCCCCTCCCTTGAGGCACTGTAGAGACAACCACCTGAACAGAAACTATTTGAATAAATCATCTGCTCACAAAACTAATTCCAATTTGTGTCCCCATTTTTATGCACATATACAGCTACAAAGACCAAGCGATAATCATTTGGGTCACATTGCTGTGGATATTTATGTACATATTTATGTCTGTCACAATGGATGTCTTGTGTTAATTTTATAAATTGTGTGTGTGTATATGTTTGTAGGCTTATGTGCCCTGCTTTGCAAAAGCAGAGAGGAATTTCTCTTTTCCAGTACAAACCCAAAAGATCTGCCAGTGATTAAGTGGCTCTGGAACATGGAAGCATACAACAATTTGATAAAAAGATGTGTAACATAAAAAGTGACGTTACATGAACTAAAACCGAATTCTGACTTGTAAGATTCCTTGCTCAGACATGAAGATAGAAGTAAAACCTTCATTTTTTCATAACAGACTGTGTTTCATCTTCTGGTTAAGTTAGTGCCAAAGAAGTCCAATAAATTTTATGATGCTCTAATTAGCACTCTCACAAGCTGTTAACATTTGTAGTTGCAGTCAAGTGGCATTCAGAGAAGTGTGAAATTTTTCTGCCTTTGAAAATATTTAGCAAATCAATTCTCCTGAAATGGAGAGGTCCGCTTTAAAAGTCTGTACTACATCAATGGAAACTGGAGCTGATTCTCAGCAAGGCACTTTGGATGTCTACTGTTGAATGAATTAATGAAAAATACTCCCTAAAATGTAACTCTCCCTGTATACCTACTTCTTATGTAAACTGTTAGTTTATTTGCATTAATGTTTGCAGTCTTTGAAATTATAATGTCAATCACATGCTTGTCAGTTGCAATGACAATTATAAATAAATGTAACTTCATTTCCTATGGGTTCATGTCTCTTAGTCAGTTGATCTTTAAGTCCAATGATGATAATATCTTTGACTATCTGTGCCTGTATTTAAAATCTTCTCACAGAGAATTTCAGAAGGCAATATGCCATATTTGATTTTCAATACTCTATTCTAGAAACAGGATTGCGAGTTATTGGGAGAAAACTTAAAAAATTTCAAACTTGATATCTCCTTTACCCAGTTGATGGTTTTTAGGGAATGCTTGAAGGGTGCTCTAGTCTTGATTGAAGTTGGACAACAAGTTCAAAAGTAGCCAGAGGGATATACAGACATACACAGACTGTGTGATTACATGCACTGTTATCAGCAGAAAAAAATGAAGAAAGAATCACAAACTATTCCTTTCAGTATTGTTCAAGGTGATGTGAGAATCACTGGGAACGAGACGATCTGTTCTCAAGAGGGGAACTCAGATTGCTAAAGGAGAACACAAACACACTCAAACATTCTTTAGATTTGTTTAGAAGAGGAAAACTTTAGAGGTCAGACCAATGAAACAGCATAAATAACAGCAGCACCTGAACTACTCCAACCTTTTTTTTCCCCCTCCAACTTAAGAAGGCTGCTAAAACCCACCTCTGTTGTAGGTTTACTGTCTTATCTGAGCCCCTGACAATAGGAATCTTAAAAAATCACTTTTGACTGCAGTTGCGTTCTAGAAGCAGAAGAGATGAGTAATGAGACAGCATCTCCATCTGTCAGCTTCTGACTTCCTCTCTTTGCTCCATACTGTAGCCACCCATTAGGGCTCCCTCATTTGGTCTGCTAATCACTAAGATCAAAAGCACCTAAACTGGCCAATCATTACCTTCAATACTTTAAGCTGAATCCCTGCCTAGGCTCCATTCAGCGTATCTACGATTAAGAGAATAGAATTGGGATTGTTCAGCCTGGAGAAGAGAAGATTTTGGGGTCACCACTTTGCGGCCTTCCAGTATATGAAGGGAGCGCACAAGAAAAATGGAACAAGACTTTTTAGAAGAATATGTAGGGACAGGACAAGGGGGAATGGATTTAAACTAAAAGAGTGAAGTTTTAGATTAGATGTTAGAAAGAAATTCTTTACTGAGAGGATGGTGAAGCACTGGGACAGGTTGGCCAGAGAAGCTGTGGTTGCCTGGGATTGTTCCACAGCCAGGCTGGATGTGGCTATGAGCAAACTGGTCTAGCAGAAGGTGCCCCTGCCTACAGCAGGGGGATTGGAACAAGATGGTTCTTGGGTTCCAATCCAAGACAGTCCATGATTCTATGGTTCTATGATCTGCATTGAATATAATGGAGATTTAAACACCTGCTACGTATGTTGACAGCTACAGTGTCGAATATTTTATTTATTTATCATCATAAATTGTTGTAGTGCCTTTTCTCTGCCCCTGCTAGCAGGCTCTGACTTTGGGCACTGGATGCCCTCTGCCTGCCCCGGGGAGGCGGTCAGAGGCAGCTCACAGCTGGACGGCACCGAGGAGATAAAGGAGTGAGAGGGGACTTCGGCTTGGAGTTCAAAGGTTTATTGAGGGAACGAACTCCAGAGGCCGAAAGACCTCACAAAATGGAGGCATGAGACTTTTATAGGCAGGGTAGCAGGGGTCCGAGGCATAATATGAACAGACCAATGGGAAAGGTAGGGGGAGGGACAAGGGTACAGGAGACCAAGAAGGTACTGAACAACTTAGAACCTTCTAAAACAGAACCATACAAGGAAATTCAAAAGGATTACATCAGGTAGGATGGGAACAGGGAGCTTACAGCTTAACACAAGGCTCTACTAGGAACCAAAAACAGGATACCAAAGTTCACCCTTTTTTACTTTACAAATAGTTGAAATGTTCTTTCCAGGCTTAGTGTTAGCTGGGAAAGTATACTTAAACTTAAAATTTACACAGTAAAATATACACAAAATGACAAGGACTTAAGATACATTTTCAATATACATGAGGGAAGCACACAGGGGAGACACAGCTCTGGTGGGGAAAAACATATACATACAAAATTAAATGCAACTGAGAGGGGTATTTTAACTAAGAAGATGGGAAGAGACGATGCAGCACGGCTCTTGTGTAAAAACAGGTTACCACAATAAATGTCACCATTAGGGTTTGATTCAGTTCCCTAAACTCAGGTAATAGTGTAGAACACAGGAAAAAAAAATTAATGATATTTGAGTGTACAAGGCTGTCTAGGATATCTTCACTCAGTTGCGTGATGAAGGGTTGAACCCTGTGTTTACCCAGTTGAAGCAGTTCAAACCTTTAACATATGATATTGCAATTGTGTTTCTGTAAAAAATTTCCCACCTGAGGCTTATGTGAACATCTGCCACTGTGCAGATACAGACATGAGTCTGGACACCTTGCACAGATACAAGGTCCAGCTCTTGACTCTGTGGTCTCAGAGCTCTCACCGTAACACTTCTGAATGCTGCCTTACACAGACTGAGGCTGAATTTTGAAGGTGACAAGGTTTGTTGTGGGCATTCATTAGGCCAGGATGAAGGGATTGGAGACTTGTCTGTGAAAGATCTTTCCCTTCTCCCTGAAATGTGTGATCTGAACCAAGAACTTCAGATTACTTTTCTTGCACAAGCCTTCACAAGGGTCATAATTAGTTACTAGGTAGATAAGTAGTTTTGTGTAATAAGACTTTTTAAAGTCTTTTTCCATGGGTATTTCATCTTGGACCAGAAAGTAAAAATTAACTGCAGAAAAGGTTTGAATTAAACTATTTTTGGTACAGAGATGATCAGTCTTCCTCCTAGACTATCTCAGTTAGGCTTTTTCTTATTTTGCTTTGATTTCATATCAGTCTGATGAAGTGTCTTTCTCTCTTATTTACTTGACAGTCTCAGCTGCAGCCATCAAAAATACGTGAGATATATC
Source organism: Oriolus oriolus (assembly GCA_013400235.1). Lineage (NCBI taxonomy): Eukaryota > Metazoa > Chordata > Aves > Passeriformes > Corvidae > Oriolus > Oriolus oriolus. The sequence goes on from VXBT01012514.1 coordinate 693,402, forward strand.
TCACTGTCTGTAAATCTTAGGAGGAAGGCAGGTTTTTCAAGTTCATGAGGGCTAGGGCTTAATCCTCTGCTCTCTATTCTCAGCAGCTTCCTGAGCCAGAGGGTTGGTTTAAGCAATTCAAAGTATCTAAAAAGGCATGTAACATGGAACGCATAATTTCTTTTATAATGAAACCTGAACATTAGATCACTTTTTCCCTCCTCTAGGTACTTGTTTTAGAAGATAATTAATCTCTAGATTGAATTTTCTTTATGTTTAACTTTCAAAGAAATTTTGTAGTGTCATGGCTACAGTGCAAATGGAACAATTTGTCCTGTGTGGCCCTGGGATTGCTCTTGTGGTGACACAGCTGCCCAGCTCTCCAAGGTTGATGGAAAGTACATTGACATCAAAAATGTCACAGTTCAGCTTCAGAGAACCAGTCATTCATGACACTGTAACTGAAACCTCCAGTGGTGAAACAGTGAGAAAAAACTCTGCAGAAATACAGTGTGCCTCAAGAAAATGATGTGATTATTTTCAAATTTAGGGTTAGGGGTAATCAAGAGGCAGCTGGTGTCCTGAGCACATTCTTAAGGTGTATGTTGTTATAGCACCCTGTTTCTACTATTTTGCACTTTAGTTGTTGTTTTCAGCAGAGAACTTAAAATTTCCTATTTCCATGACACATGGTACTTCTAACTCAGATATAACCACATTTTCAGGAAGCCAGCACAACTGCTGCTCCTCTCTGTCACTCTGGACAGAAAGAAGAGGTTTGGGATTTGTTTCTTGTTTCCAAAATCTCAGTGTTTGTAAGAATATATGTCTTACTATTGCTATTTAATTGTAACAGTGTTTAGCTTCTGATGTAATAGTTTGATGACCCTCAGGTACTTAAGAACGCTAACATAAATTAATTAGGGATCTAACTATGTTTGTAAATTAAATCAGTTTCCCATTGATTTTAGCACACCCGCCCCCTCCCCCTCTCCCCCAGTGGTTTTTTGGAGAGGAGGTTTTTTTTACAGTTTTTAAAAAAAAAAGAGAGACAAAAAGAGAGAAGTCAGTATGACTTTGAACACAATTTTCATCTGTTAAATAGTTGTAAAGATTTAATTAACAGTTACAGTAGCAATGTAGATTCTGTGACAGTAATTAAATAAAAATAGTAGAAGAGCTATGTCACCACGAAAAAGGGGAAAACCAGTGAAGGAAGGATAGCAAAATCAAAACAAGCTGACATCTCTGAGTAACTCCTCCACGTGGACTAGAGCAGGGCAATGAATCAACACATCATTGTCATCTTGGTGGCAGAAGACCTCCCAAAAGGAGTGATTGAGAAAAGCAAACAGAACTGACAGAAGTGACAACAATGGAATTCATAGCTTTTAGGTTGAAAGCAGCTTAGCCTGAAAATTTTCAGAGGCATAAGGGGCACATGGGCGCAGAAATAAACTACAAAGCTCTGCTGCATTCCACATATCTTTTTAGTAGAGATATGTAATTATATCTTGATAACAGAGAAGCTACTGTATTGTATGCACATACATTTCTCTTTTCAACAGTTTTGACCAAAGATTGGAAGTCAGTGCACCCTCCAGTCCACACCTCAGGCCTCTAGTTATCAGCGGCAGGAGGGAAAAACTTATTTAATTTGCTTACTGTAATAGCAGCAAACAGACGGCAACACTTACTGATACAGAATGAAGACAAGAAAACAGGATTAGTTCTGAGATCTGATATCTTTCAGCTCCCCAGGCCTGGCATGAGCTCTAAGAGCCATGGCAAGTAATGAGATACCAGAACTTGAAACTACATTATCCTGATTTATCAGATATTTTCCTCTCAGCACTTTGCTTTGCTTAAGGACCCCTGAAGCAGAGATTATTCCTGTATGCACCAACAAAAAGCTTGGGGTCACAGTTTTGAAGCTCTGCATATCAGTTCCTAGCTCAGTATCAGACTTTAAACTTTTATTAGTTCCTCACACTTTACAGCCTGTTGGTGTTTTTTTTCGCTACTACACTGTAAGCAGAAAACATGCTTCTGAACCAAGCCATAAGCGACAGCTTTTGAGTGCAGGGCTATATCATGAACCATGCAAAAATGCTATAGAGACTGTTCCTGTTGTATGCAACCTGCAAGTGCCCAGACTCCAGTTAAAACATTCCCCAAATGCCAGCAGATTGTGCCTGAGGCTGGAAAAGCACATATTTTTTATAAATTCACATTAGCAGTGACTTCATCATGGAAGAACCTGGAAGGGGACTTTTAACTACCAGTGGAATGACAGCTGGAGACATATAAATAGTTTGAAACCTGGAGGAAAAGAAAAATGCAAATTTAAGATTGCTTTTGATTGGTGCAAATCTACCAAAGCAAAAGGAACACTGTCTTCTTCATGTATGAAATAAATTTGTTTCCAGTGTATTTAATTCCCTGATCAATGCAATGACTTGATTGAATTCTAGTAAAAAGAAAACAAAGTCTGTTGAAGAACACATTAGGTATATATATACTATATATACTTCACCAATTCAAAAAGGAATTGTAATGGAAATTTGGGGATGTTGCAAAGAGCTGTTGCCTGATTGAAAAACCTGCTAGACATATAATGTTCTCAGGACATATAAAAGTTGACAGGAAATTCACAATATATTGAATCATCTGTAAAGAAATAGGGATAAGATTTTTGTTTTCATTTTACTTTTCAGTGTAGGTGTTAACTTCTGTGAGTGAATGACGTCTGGCCCTCATTTATATGAAGAATTTTTATGAGTTAAATGAAGTATTAAATAAAATTATTTTGGAATTATTTAATGCCTTACAATATAAATAAACAACTTGAAAAGATCAGAAATGAAGCTACCTGAATGACTGTAAAAGTCACATGGTTTATTACTAATAATTTCTGAGGAAAGAGCCTAAAAATGATCTACGATAAAATTTTTCATGTTTATTTACATATCTCTTCTGTTCTATGTTTCATTGCCATCGTTGGATTGCATCTATGTGTGCAATTACATTTGTTCATACAGCTGGCAGATGGCATGCAACAAGAAACTCATAATACCAAAAGGATGGGAAGAAGACTGATTCTGTGAATTATTATGTATTTATTATGTATTGCATCTTCCTGCTTTTCATTTCCAACTAGATTATGAGGCTGCTTCTATGCATAATATCACTGGCAAAGATGAAGAATCAGTGTTTTGCCTTTGAGGGTTCCCTGATCACGTTTATGAAGAAACTTTTTCTTTGTGGTGAACTTACAGCTTCCTAGGCCAAACTGAAGCTAGTTTACATCACAGATTCATTACTGTCAGGTAGCTCTGCAGACTGAGGTTCCTCTAACTTGTAGAGCAGAGATGATCTGATACATCACTTTTAGATAAAAGGCCTTTTTGAACCACTGCACTTCATCTCTTAACTATAAAGAGAATTACGTTAGATATAGACTAAGTAGAATGAGACTAGGGGAGATATTATTTCCTAAAAAAGTACTCCAGTTACTCCCCTAGAAATGGTGGCACATACAAAAAATATACTTTATTGTTTGTCCTTTGCTGTGAGGAGTAATGCATCCCTCCCATGAGGTACCAAGAGGCAAAAGGAACTGAATCAACCAGAAGATACATATTTGTCAACAAATGGGGAACTGCCTCAGGCAACAGCACGAAGGAATAAGCAGCACAAGCCAACACAGGAACTAGAAGTATTCAGTAGATTTAGGATTAGAAATAATAAGCAAAAAAAGGGGGCATGATAACAGATGGATCCTTCTGGGAATGGAACCCTGTGAGAAAAAAGCCAGAGTGGGCACGGGGAAAGAAAGGAGACACTTCAGCTTCTAGTTCTGTTGCAGGGCATACACAGGGCTTTGCAGCATAAACTTCATAAACTTGTCCATTGTGACACTTGCTTATGGGAGTTCTAATTTTATCCTTACTCTCAGCTTATTTTCAGACAGACAGCTTCTGTGTACTAATTCTTTTCCTCCTTGACCACCCTTTTCTTAGGAGTGTTAATTGCAAGATTCAATAAGTCAATGTGTATCTCTTTTTCTGTATTTGCTGCTGACAACATGGCACATTTCTTTCCTCGTTTAGCCAGATGGATCCAAATCTTGCTATCACATGATGGTGGTAAACCATAAGCACCTAACAAGCAAAAACGTGAGTTCTTTGCTGCATGGGGTGAGTATTTTTGTGACAGCCAATTCAGATGAGGTTTCTCAGCCTTAGTCTTCACTGCTTCAGTCTCCCAGGCCTCTGTGCTTGAAGACATGGTTCAAGGAGTTCTCATGGTTCTAGAAGTGTCATTAAGCCCCACTGATTTGTATAGCTTTAGAACTAAGCTACCATTAAAGCTGCCTAAAACTCTTGCCCTGTGCAGTTCCAGCAAAGGAGATTAAACTCTGTGTTGGTTCTGCAATGAGTACCATGGCAATGCAAATTCACTTAAGCTGCTCTCCACAAACCATGTACTCCACAGAAACCATGAAACATCAATGTGACATATATTAGGGGAGAAAAAAGAAGTGTTTTTAAAACTTCTGAACTGGCAGAGATGTGTAAATCTCCATCTCATACTGTAAGATATCGCTTTTAATGCTTTGTTATTACCAAGGCTCATAAATTACAAGTGGAATTTTACACAGCCATACTGATATTAGTCACAAACATGACTTTCATTAATATTTTTTCTCCAGTTAATTATGCACTGAAATAGTATGAAATTGTAAAAGCTTGAGACAAGGTCAATCTAATTTCTTAGTGATGTAGAAAATAGTAATTTCTCATAAGGTTTCCTGGGTTTGAGATCTCAGAGTTTGATCATTTAGCTAATTATGACATTAATTTACTTGCAACAGTTCCTTGTCAAGGCCTGTCTGATGTTAGATTTTTTTCATTGATATTTCCTGTACAACATTTAACCCTACTGAAGCACTATGAAATTTTGGTAACACATGACAGGGAAAAAAAATACATCTTTGTATGAACTAATCTGCATTCTGTGAGCTCACATTCATACTTCCTTTTTCTTCCACGTCTACAGTTAGTACAATAGATTATTTATAGTATTTAGTACCACTGAAAGCACTCAGCTGTGATCTTTTTGCATGCCTAATAAGAGGATTTGAAGAAGTCTTTTATTCCTGTTGTGTTCATAAAAGAGATTTTTGACATAAGATATAAATACCATATTTACTAGTGTTACAGTATTAAAATATGAAATTTAGTTTGGGATATTATATTAAGATACTGGCGGAAACCTTCGCTGTAACAGCTGCCAGTGCACATTCTTAATTCTTTCATGAAATATGGGGGGATGAGAGGGGAAAGGAAAGAATTAAGTTAAATATTTGCAATTTAAAGAAAACTTTTTCTTTGAGGGTGGGGGATTAACTGCATTAATTACTCACTTTCTCTTCAGCAGGAAGTGATTCTTCTGACTGGTAGTTTTGATTTCATATTGACCCTCTTTTACTGGTATGAAGACAGACGCAATCTTGTTCTACTGCTGAACCTCTAAAAGAAAGCAGATTGATCTTCAATGAAATACCAGCAAGAATCATATAAGAGACAGAAAATTCAAGTGTTTATTTTTTATTCGAACCTTACTGGTGGATATTACTGACACAGCATAAGGTCTTAGCAGCCAGTCTGAAGCTGAAAAAACTTCTTCCAGTGTCAATCTATTTAAATCATTGCTTTGTGTTTTCTCTTCTACTCATACATTCTCATCAGCAGTGGAAGAAATGGAATTGACTTGGCAGTCTTAGCTAGGCTGTTAGGCAGGAATAAGAAAAGGACTAGGAAAGAAGAAGAATAAGCTCAGTGGAAAATGATGCACTGGTGAGGGGAAAATAGCAGAGCACTGAGCATCACATCCTAAATAAAATTTAGGATTTAGCCAAAGATGTTTCCCACCATCTAAAAAAACATGTTGTATAATAAGACCTAGAAGAGTTAGTAGAGAGCTAATTCTTTTTTAAGTTGTTTTTTAAAGATTAAACATTTAGTCTCCTTGTTATTCAGAAAACAAACTTCAAATCCCAAAATTCACTAGGAAAAAAAGGGATTTTAACCCTGATTATGGGGCAGATCACACATATGATGCCTCAGTCCCATGGGCAATGGCGGTGGCCCTCCCGAAGCAGCCTAAATGCCAGGAGTGGAGACAGAGAGGTCTGTGAGATCAGACTTCTGATGAGCTTTGAGGGAACCTGAAGCTCCTGGTTCCTTCCTAGTGAACCAGGCAGGCAGCCAAATGGAGATAAACTTAGCAGCACCACTCTCCCTTCAGTGTCTTGGACAGGCTGCTTGAGAAAAGTGAATGAAATGAAGAAATCTGGATGAGATCTGATGCATATGTTTGATGTGAGCACAACTGGACGATGATCAAAATTAAACTATCTCTGTTTTTGATTTTGAAGGTAACAACAACAACAAACAAGGCTAGATTTTAGCTGTTAATTTCAACACTGGTGATGAAGCTGCCTAATATAAGAATATATACTAAACCTGGAGCCCGAGGTACTGCAGCACAAAAGCAGAAGTGTCCCAGATCTCAGTTCATAACATTGCCTTATTCTTCAGGAGATTGACAAAAATGGGCATATCTAGGCTTTTATAACCAAACATATTTACTGTTTATTGTTATTAATTATTCTTATTTTTAAGACTTCCAGTAGGTGTGGAAACCCATAATGTTCCAAAATTTCAATTGTTCATTCAATCATAGAGGAATAATTACTGAAATAAATGACACTGAAATTACAGTAGAAAGTCAGACATTCCTAAAAATATTCTCCAAGTAACTAGCTGTTTAGCAATTATGATAAGCACTACCATGCGATGATGCACATGGGCACTGGATAACTGGGACAAAATATTTCTTAAAGAAGGAAACACTCTTTCTGGGAGAAGGACTCAGCACAACCTGGGCATGAATAATAATTGACAGAATTGCTCCTAAAAAGGCTGGAGAGGAAGGATGATGCTGATTATTCAGAGCTCTGAAATTTTAATCCTATGTACCTCATGCAGTGGATGCTCCAGCTGGTGAGATTTACCCCTCTATCTTTAAACAAAGTCTCTTTAAAAGTTCATCTTTACACTTAGTGCATGTAAATGAGAAGCCTATATAGCCTTGATTCCTGCTATAGTCAAGAGAGAAACATGTTATATCCAAAAAGGCAGCTCATATCTTTGGTAAGATAACAGCCCCTGGAGATGCCTTCTATCTGCACTGCCTGCAGAAGATGCCTGGAGCAATTGTGTTCCTGAAAGCGGTGGCTTGATTAAATGACCAACCTCAGCTGGCATGAGCATGTTTCTGCAAATACGGGTGTGCAACCCTGAGCTGGCTGAAACAAAAATAAACACAGTCATCCCCCATCCCTCCCTCCATGCACATTTCACACCATAATTCTGTTGGGAGGTTACTCCATATGTATGTTAAGATGTTGCTTCATACATAGGTAGCCTGCTTTTGGGACAGGGAACTAACATTTCCTAATAATTTTCAATCATAATGATTATGATGAACCCAATCAATGGGTTAGTCAAAGCAGCCTTCAGTAACTGTTAATCACTTCTTTTTTGTTCCACATGTGAACAAGTGACGAGGATGTATCTGAAGAGGAATCAGTGTTTGGAGCAGGAGTCAACTCTTAGAACTCTTAGAAGTTCAGTCCCTGTGGTATAGGAGCAGTGCAGTGAGTTCAGCTGGCTGCCAGCTTAGTTCAGCTTTAAAGATATTTAGAGATTCTTCCTTTCCTTCTTGCAGGTGAGTGAATGTGATTTTTTCACACTGATCACCTATATTTCTGAAAATGTTTAATGTAAGTTTTTCATTCATTCCCTAGGTTTGATAGTTTTGAATAAAGGGAACCTAAGCAGAATTGAATTTCTGCTGAATTGCTGTCTGGACCTTTTACTTTTTAGCTAAGTTTGTGGTGCAAACAGGGGGAAACAGTAAAGACATAGATCAGTTCCATGCTTGATCAAGCAGAAATCTGCATTTTTTAAGCAGGCTTCTGTTCTGCACCAGGGAAGGAGGTAGGGTGAGAAAGATGATGCAGGGTAGTTTCTGGGTCACAATAAGAAAGGGCTCAACAAGAAATAGCTTAATAAAAGAGTTGTTTTAATAAGATAGACTAAAAAGAGGAATACAGATAGCAAGTAAATTTGCTGTCCCTTAAGTTTCTGGGCACCCTGCACTCGTGCAGAGTCAAAAGGCCCCCAGGTGGATTTTCCCACAGCACGTTGTGCCTTTGCCTTCTGTGGCAGAAGGTTCCCATTTCTGGTCCTTTGAGCTGTTATATAATTTTCTTACAGGAAAACAACTCTGTTCATTAAGGACAGTTGAATGAGAATTTGATTCACTTTTAGACAAGGGCAAAGAGAGGTAGCAGAACTGCAGGTGCCAAGTGGAAGCTTCAGGCAGCTCTGTTGCGATGAGTTGGCTCTTGTGTCCAAGGGCTTTGTGCAGCACAGCAAGTCCAGAAGGTCATGCTGAACATGCAGCACAGCACAGACCTGGCCTACTAAGGTTCACTGCCATATGGATCACTCACACCTTGATATTCACTGCCGTCCTCATCAAGATCACTGCATTTCACTCCTTGGTCCACCACGGTTCACCTTTCTCCAAGATGTTTTAAATTACAGGTTATATTAGTGAACTGTTTGTCTAAGAGAAAGTTCATTGACAGGTTGGACTGTTATTTCTGTCATGAAATCTCTGTAAGTGCAGCACAGCCTGGCATGGGGCACTCCAGGAGGTTCTCATACAGTGGCTACTCATGATGACTTATGGACTTCTCAAGCCCTAAGAAGGCTCAATAAAGCAGACCTAACTCACTCAAAACCATTAACTCTTCCTCAAGTACAATATCTTCTCCAAAGTTCCCAGTTTAGATTCTAACTTTATGTAGACAGAGTCACTGAATCTTAATTTTCTGTGAAAGAATTTCGCGGTAAAGCAACTATGATCAGAACAACCCCATCCCACATAGCCTCTGTGGTCATGAAAGGCCTGGACTTCAGCAGAACCAATGCGAGCCACAGCAAGGTAGGGTGAACAACATGGTGTCAATGATCCACAACCACTATATATCACCAAAATGTGACATTTATTCTACTGCATTAGTGACAGGGGAAAAGCTACGGAACATGGATCTTCAACTATATGTATCAGCTGGCTGATCTGTTCAGTCTTTCAGGAGTGCATAAAATGCTGGGTAGCTATGGCAACCTCAAAACTGCCTAGGTCAGGATTGAGGAGTGGGAGTCTAAATGTCTTGAGCGCTTCCAGCAGAAGGAAGTGTCAGCAGAATGAAGCATAAAATCCACATTATCATTAATGGATATAGTAGAAAATAGAAAATAATTGCTTTGGAAACTAAAATATGGAATTTGATGTTGCGAATAACTCAGACTAAAAGTTTTATGAGAATGGATGCTCTGAAAATCCACCACTATTTTCAGTCTACTCACTTAATTTATTTTCTGTTTTGCAATCTCCTCCCTGTTCTTGGAAGTGCTGTGCTATAAGGAGCACAACCAGCTTGTTGGAGCTCCTAGAATGAATATTTTACTATTCATCGGGAGTTTTCTCTGATCTACACAATCTTTGAGAGATAAGAGAGGGTAGCTCCTTAATGACATTGATCTCATCACCCTCAAATGCACCCTTACTGGTCCTATGGACTTGTTCTTATTTTCAGTTTAAGTAACTAGTTTCTAACTTGATCTTCCTTCATCATGAGTAGCATCTTTGACCCCCGAACTTTGCTAAAAGTCATGAATGTCTGGGAGGTGAGGGAAGACAGCAGCAAAATGTCTCTCAGTGCTTTCCCTCCTCTGTCACTATGTGACTTGACTCACTCAGGAACAACTATCATCAGCATTTTCCTTGATAATTTTGCTGCTGCTGTAACTTTAGGTAGCTTTCATGTTGCACTTGATCTGACTCAACCTTTGACTGCATCTAACCTGTCTTTCCTAATTTCATCCTAGCATGTCCAGGTGTTTCTCTTGGATAGCCCCTCCTCACTTTCACTTTGCAAATACTTAACTGAATTTGTGCTTTATCTAATTTCTACTCTATTTTCTGCAACCAAAACAAACTGTTCTTGTTCTGTCAGGATGCTGCCCCTGAAGAGCACCCTGGCTCATTTGGGCTTCCTCAGAGAGAACTTCCATGGGATCCTGTCCATCAGATCCCTGATAAAAAAGGAAATTTTGTTTTCCTGCAGTTCAAGTCCGATAACTTGCCTTCTTTAAGGATCTGGAACCTCCGTCACTGCAGTCACTACCAATCACTGCAATCAAACCTGTCACTGACTATTACACTCCAGCCAGTCCTTTATCTGCAAGTTACAGCTCCAGCTGAGCACATCCCCTGGGCTCAGAAGCAGTTGCCCACTATGATGTGTCCCTTAATATCCTCCTGCTAAAAATCTTGAGCAATTCTCTTCCCATTCCATATCAGATCTCCATGTATTTAAACTATTCCTTTTTGTAGAGAACACCCCCATCTTTTTGACTATCTTGCCTGTCTTTTCCTAAGATTTTGCATGCATGGAAACACTCTAGCCACACAAACTATCCCACCTCATTTGTATAATCTCAGTGGTGTCAGGTCTGTGACTGCACATTGAGATACAGTCCTTCCATGTGTTTTCCAGGCTGCATTCATTTGTATACAGGCTGCTTAAATGGATCTTCTATTTCCTCACTTTCTCTAGGAATCTGTGGAAGCCTCCTCCTTTGCCATGCACTGTGTGTGTTTCTACTTTATTTCATCTCTGTCTATTTTTCTTTGAGCTTTGGCCTCCATCCCCTGCAAAACCCAATCTAAAGCTTTCCTGAAGCCTGGGAAATCTTGCTTGCAAAGAGGCTCCAGGTCTGCTTTGTCATCTCAGTCACGTTTCTCACCAGCAGTTAGCCTCTGGATCATGGTAACTAAAGGCTTGCTGGTGGAAGCAGCCCTGTGGCAGGTGTTTGTCTGCAGTGTGCCTCTGCTCCTGCCCTAGTCCATCAGCTTAACTAGGAGGAGGATGCGGAAGGACCATAGCTAGACTCCCGCTCCTTTCAACCTAGCTGCCAGAGTCATTCTGGATCCACTCAGTGCTCCCTAAATGTGCAGAGTCATTGGTGCATCCACAGAGTAACAACCAGAGGTCGTAAGGTGCTGGTTGGAACAGCCCTGGCACTCTCTCCATGATGCCCTTGGTTGCAAACAAACAGCAAGGAGAATAGCACAAATCGCATTACAGTAATCAAAAAACCTGCATAAATAGGTGTCTTCAGACTATAGTCTATTTTCTGTTGTTTAAAAATTGTCTAATTGACGATTACCAAATGGTAAGAAAACAATGAGAATAAAAATGCAAGCAAGCAGAAAATCCTTAAAAACTATAATTCCATAACCAGAACAAAAGACATTCATCCATGCAGAAAAGATTGTAGAACCAGGACCACTGCTGTGCAAATAATATTCTGTTTTATTGACAAAATTAATAAATTGTGCACGTTTAAAATTCAAGCTGGTATAAGTGTATTTTGTTTCTTGTCCAAACAGCTTTTCCCTCTAGGAATCCCTCCTCTGCAAAACAAATCAAATCAAAACAAAGCAATGAACAAAATCCAACAGCATTTTGGAAAAAAAAAAAATTCTTGTTATTTTTGTTCAACTCTACAAAAGAATTTTATACATTTAAAAGAACTTCATCTAAATCAGCATGTTTAATATGGAAATTGTAGGAACAAAGTACTTTGGCTTTTTCCAGTGCTTTTTTCCTAATTTTTCTTTATCAAAACTATCCTTTAGTTTTGTATGACTTTGTGAAACACTTCATTAAATCTCAAAAGTGTGTTACTGGAAAGAGAAATTACTGAACACTGGCTTAACTTTCCTCATGACAATGATGACATACGGGTTACACCACTGACACTCATTAAAAGACCCATCCCCAAGAAACTGAGCATTAAATCTGGATATTTGAATTTTAACTGGAATGTGTTAATGACAGCTTGAGACAGTGGTCAATGTTGACATTTTGGAGTGGTTTTGGACTGAAATGTGCTGTATAACACTGGATTTAAGAGTCTCTCAAGAAATGATACAGAGCCAAACCAACTCAAAGGAATGGGTTTGCAGACCCCAACACACAAATGAAGCATTAGGAACAAAGAGCTAATTTGAAAATAGATCTGGGCTGATCATTGGTCATATTGTGGTCTTCGTCATACAGAGAGGGTGCTAAAACATTGGCACAGGTCTCCCAGAGAAGTTACAGATGCCCCATCCTGGGAAACATTCAAGGTCAAGTTGGATGAGGCTCTGAGCAATCTGTTGAAGATGTCCCTGCTCATTGCCGGGCGTTGGACAAGATGACCATCAAATGTCCTTTCCAACCCAAATGGTTCTATGATTCTGTTTATGAGTTTCAGTGTAAAAGAGCAGAGAGTGTGTGGATCCAGCTGTGCATATATCTGTTTACTCTGGATCCTGTCAAATAGGTTTTATGCACAATAAGTAATCCAAGATGGGCTACTGCCACTGGCAATGTAAATAAAATCTGTGATCCAATATTCCAGATAAAAGCAGTTACAAAGTTAGTATAACCTGAAAAGATATTTTAATTTCTGATTATGCTTCTTTACAAATGTAAAGACACAGATGTTTTCAGAGACATTTCAAAAAATATCTGAGGGAGGCATTCAGCTGATTTTAACGGCCAGGTGATTTAAACATGTGTTTTTCACAACTTGTAAAGGCCTGGTTGTAGCATTAAAAATACCAGCCTACCTTGTATTTCAACATCTCCTTCTGTGCCTGGGGGGCGTGGTGGTCTGTGCATCTGGATAGCACTAGGAGCTGTGTTTAGGCTGTCTGCTGTAAATTTGGTGCTGTAACTGTGGTGAGAGGTTCTGTCTGCCTTTTAGGCACATCTCCCTCTGTGCTCTTTACATGTTGGTGGGAAAAAACTGTGTTTAAATTGGGCAGACTGTTGATGGTGAGGTTTATCTACGGTAGTAAATTAAGCAGTGGGTGGCCTGCTCTTGTCCTTGAGATCAGGTGGCATGATCTGGCCGCTTCAGTATTTTCTATGCTCTTAAACATCAAACCAGGATTGTCACAACCATATTGTGACTGCATATTGGGAGCTTTGAGAACTTTGTCTGCCCCATGCTAGACCTTGGGAGTAGTCTGGAATGAGAGTGCTAGTGGATATAGGCTGAAACCATGCCAAGTACACATCTGCCTGTTTGTAAGTGTAAATAATAGTGTGCTGGAGCTCAGGAACATTCCCAGGCATGGTTCAATTTATGTAACATATCCACATTTGATAAGTTAGATGTCATGACTCCTCTTCAACGACTTTAAATGTCAGGCAGTATTAAATAGTAGGCAATCTAAATTGCCCATAACTCTTTGGCTTTAAGAACTATCATCATTAAAATGTCTAGGTGGCTGCTATAGCAGATAGCATGAGTATATCCTTATGTAGCTCCTTGGTGAGTGCCTGGGAAGTGTGCATTTCCACACTGTACTCTGAGCACTCAGCGAATCACTGGAGATGGGGTGCGCCAGATGCCCACCTGCCTGAGAAAACTTATTAGGGCAAGATTCACTCTTCTTGTTAAGCAAGGAGCAGGTAGAGCTGATCCACATCTGTGGATCTCAAGATATCTGTCCACTACTCTCAGGGTCCTTTGAGTAGCTGTTTTCTCATATAATGCCTTGGAGGAGTGGTAATCTCATACTCTCAACATTATGAATGCAGGAGGCGAGTTACTCCCGGGCAGCTCAGGGTGACCAACATTTACATATGGAAACATATCTTACCAGAATATCCACTATGACGTGTGGCTTCTCCAGTTAAAAGAGAACTACTGCAGCTAGGAATGTGAACAACGAACCTTTATTCCAAATATTGATGCCACTGTTCCATGCAGAGGTAGGGGTGTTACAGTCTTCCTTTGTTTTCCCATTTGAGTCCTGCTTAATCCTTCATGCTGGCTAGTAGAGGATACCTTAAGCAGTCCCCTAATGCTCAGCTGACTGATTGCATAAGTGATGATTAGCAAACAGAAGCATATTTTTCCTGCTCTTCCAGAGAAAAAAGAAAAAGGCAAACCCCCAAACACCACCATGCTGCTTTTTTCAAAACAAAACAGCAGTGAAAAACAATGTCAGTAATTTAATTATGTTTTAGGCTGACAGCTTTAGTTGTATTTAAAAATTACCAAATGAGGGTTTTACATTAAGCCTGCCAAAAAAGGGAACAGCAACTAGCAGATGTGCTTTACTTTTCTTGGGCTCATCACCAGTGAGGTGCAGCTGGTGATTTGACTTTCTCTTTTGTAGCTTGCTTTGAAATGTTGTCCTTTTTTATCACTATACACTAGTTTTATTACCTTGTTTTTTCTCAAACCTAACATTTTTTTGACAACATCATGCTGATGAGTTGCAAGAAGGATGCTCTGTAGATCTTCTGGTACATTAAAATTGTGGTAGTGGTGCAGAGAACAGGTTTAGGCAATACAGATATGTCTACAGGATGCAGCAGAGTGATGCTCATTTTTAATTAATGGGACACTTCTCAATGAAAAGATGGCAGTTGTTTTATAACCAAGGCAGAAATATCAGCTAGAACACACTGAGTGTGTTTGTTCACCTTGGAAGAGAAATTGGATTACTGCATTTGTTTTATATAAACTGTGTTTAGGAGTATAGAGTGATGGCAGCACTGGGAAAGAGATTTGGCTGGCAAGATTATTAAAGTGAACATTCCTCAGCTTGACATTATTCATGTTTGAATAGAGTAGATTAGACACAGAATTTTCACTGTTCTACTCTTAACACATCTGGTAATTACAACAGTACAAAATACAGAACTGATTTTTTTTTGTCCAGGAACACAGAGGAGTGTGAAAACATGCTGGAGGACAACTGCTTAGGGAATAAATAAACTACTGAAGAACTTTTGCAAAGGACTCAAAAGGTTTTTGTGGTTTTTTTTTTTTTTTTTTGTTCTGTGGATTTTTTTTTAAAATGCTGTCAAATATTTAAATGGTACACAGAACAGCTTCAGACTAAACTAGGTATTTTTATCTGGAAAGAAGAACATTTTGTGGGTAATGAAAGCAGTAATTACAATTAGCTGAGATGCTGCCTCCAAAGGGGTAGAATTGTTATTTCATTTTACATCCTTAGCAAAAATGTACTAACTTGATTCTCAGCCAGAAAATGTTAGTGTCATGCTGAGAACTAAGTGTGAAATTGAACAGTGGTCACAGCTTTGAGTTAAGAGAGTGGGTTGCAGGAATGAACAAGAGGAATCCAAGGGAGCTAGGAGCAGGGAGGAAGGACAAAAAAGTTGGTACAAATACTGAGAGCTATGAGCATATTCCTCCTCTCTTCTTCCATACACACTGTCTGACCGTATCCATGGTGTAAGAGCAGTGCCACAATTTTTCTGGGCAACCTGAACCAGCGTCTTGCCAGCCTCACAGTAGAGATTTTCTTCCTAAAATCTCATCTAAATCTTCCCTCTTTCAATTCAAAGCCATTCCCCTTTGTTCTATCACTCCATGCCCTTGTAAAAAGTATCTCTCTAGTTCTCTTCCAGGCCCCCTTCAGGTACTGGAAGGTGCTCTACAGTCATGCTGGAGCTTTCTTTTCTCCAGGCTGAACAAGCCAAACTCCCTCAGCCTGTCTCCGTAGCAGAGGTGTTCCAGCCCTCTGATCATCTCCATGGCCTCCTCTGGACTTGCTTCAGCAGGTCCATGACCTTTTAATGTTGGAGGCTCCAGAGCTGTACACGTACTACAGTTGTGACAGAATATTGTGATAGTGTTTTTCATTTGGCTTTGACCCAAGAAATAACCTATGAAAGATGAAAAAGACAACAGATCACAGAGTGTGTCCTCAGTGTTACTTCCTCTGTACTGCTTGCTTACTCCAGTCCACTTTACCAAATCTAAACAACACATCTTTCCAGTTCTGTCCTCCAAGGTTAGTCTGAAATCTCCATCACTTTTCGAAGTTAACCATGAAATTTAACTTTTCTTTTGTTTTAACAAATAACTGGTCTTTATTACAGGTCACTTCCTCTTATGAAGACTTTAAATATGATTATCATGGCAAATATAGATAACTTCAGATTTTAAAGTCAGGTGTTGCTAATCCATGGTCATAAAAGTAGTCTTTTATAAACTGTGTTTCAGTGGCAATGTTCACCTCATTGAGAAACACAGCACGAGTATGAGGTCTGAATATTTCTGTGTTCAATTTTTAAAGTACTGGAGTCTAGTAGAAAATAATCTTAAATACAATGCAGGAGACGCGTTCTAACAACACAGAAGAATTATCTCTAGAACCACCTCACTGAACTTTAACACTTTAAGTGAACAACAGGAAATGCAGCTGTGGGAGGGGTGGGGAAAGGGAGGGTGCAATGCCTAACTCTTGCTGCTTTTAGACAAAGAAACCACCACCAGCTCTTCCTTTAGCTGTACCTTTTAATGTGTGAACCTGCTGGTACGATTTCACATTCTGACCCACTTTCTCATAGGTGTTCAACCTGGGACTAGTTGGAACCAATTTTAGATTGTCTCATACTGCTTTCTTCAATAGCTCCTAATGACTACCTACTGTAACTTATTATAGTAACTACTGTGAATTCCTGTTTCAGATGTCTAGCTCCCCACTCATCAGGAAGAAAATGTAGACACTTATAAATGGCTCATTTCAGGACTACAGGAATACAGATAAGTTTCCAGCATTGGAATTATTGAGTGTCATTACACTCAATAATCCTCATCCTCTTTGGATCACCAAGATTTCAATTTGTCTTATTTAACTTTGTTGCTTTGAAGTTTTATTTACCTGTGGACATAACTGATTGTGAAAATACATATTTTTCAGTTGTGTTGCATGATGGCAACACGGCTTGGAAGAGGGAAACATACAAGAATATCTACCACATACAGCAATAGATTTCTTACATTAAATACTACATCATTAGTTAGTTAGTCTAAGTGAAGTATTATCACTTAATAACTTGGTAGGCCTATTTGGTCACATTTTCTGCCTGTTGAAATATGATAACAAGATTTCAGTTTTGCCATAAATAATTTGTGAATAGAATTAGCTATGCAGTAGATGTATACAACTAGAAACTGTGAGGCTTCATCATGATTATTTATTATGGCTACTCAGTACTTAATCTATGATTTTTGACATGAGCTAGAATGATTTTGACTGTACCTTGATATTTCACATAACAACTAGGTGAGATTAAGATTTACAGCTTAATCCCTCAAAACAGTACATGCAAATTATCATCCTCAAAAGAATATAGTTAAGGGAAGAATTAAGAAAAAGGATGACAAAAGCTGCAAACATTGACATCTTCTGAAAAATAAAAATAATCTGATTTTGTTTTTACCTTTTTTTTGAATAAAAAGTACAACACTAGCACTAAGAGCAAACGTTTTCACTTGGTTATCAGTCTCAGAGAACTGTTTTTTCTCTCTGGATGGACTGTAGTAACATCCATGGCAATTTTTTTTGACATAGATGTATGCAGTAGAGCGGGAAAAGTGGTTAAGCAGGAACTTATTTGGCTTGTTTTGTTGCTTTTGTGCAAAACCTTTGTCAGTGTTTCCATCCAACAAGTCATTCAGGGCATTCTTTAAAAAACACCATCTCTTTTAAGTTTACACAATTCATTCTTGGAAAGCATGTATGGCTCAAGGGCTTGAATGGTGGGTTGAGAAAAGAAAGGGCTTGAACTGATCTCAGCTACGTGCTTTAAAATCCAGTTGTTTGACTTTGCAAAACATCTCCCAAAAAAAGGTATATTTATGGGCAGTAAGAGATTTAAATGCAGTGCAGATAGGTCAGTCACAATCCATGCTAGTTTCTCAAATATTTATCTTTTACAATACTGGCCTTTGGGTTGCACCTTGAACTGTTTCCTCGCTTTTCTTCATACCTTTCCTAGCTTTCCTCCTCACCTGAGGCTCCAGTGACACATAGAAACTCTTAATGACCTCTCTGAGCCATGGCCCACCTAAGCACCCATGTCACTGTGTGACCTGGCTCTGCTGCTTTGACTGCTGGTGCCTCTGAGCAGATCGTCACCACTGGGTGCCACTCGCCCACCAGGCTGGTCCTAGGGAACAAAATGCAGGAATCAAGGCAATTTCTCCCTACCACAGACACAATCCTAGACCTCTTGTCATTCCTATCCAAGCAATGTTACCACTAGCCTACTCTGGTTTCCATTGCCTTCACCCATTTCACCTCTAACTATTTTAATCACAAATGCAAAACATAGCACAGTACAGGAAAACAAAATCTATTGCAGGCAAAACCAGCACATAAACATGCCTTTCTACCCCTCTGCATTTCTTCTGAAGCTTTATGTAGAGGAATTTGGGTATACACTCATGTGAATAGGGCCTGAGAAGGTTTTCCACCATTTTTTCCTAACTAGTATTTACCACGCACTTGATATAAATTAGCATGGGGATAATTTTTCAACATAAAAAGAAAAGCTCCTGAACCTGGGTGAAAGAGAAAAACAAAAAGAAAACAAAAAAACCCAAAGCAAGCATGAAGTGCACCTAACAGGAATACTTTATAAACCGTAAAGTGGAATTTTTCTAAATAGCACAACTGCAAGGTGGCATATACTACAGATGGATAACATCACAACAGGAGTACACTTTTATAACTGCCAAGCAGGTGTCTGGGTTTATTTAACAATCTAGCTAGCATAAACCAGATTTTTATTTATGATTGGAATAGCTGGCACATATGATATTGTTTCAAGGAAGCAGGGAAGCCAAATCTCTGTGAAACATTTTCAGATTGATTTAAGGTGTTCCTGCAGATATGGTTTCATCTTCCAGAAATTTTCAAAAGGGCTGTTTTCATCTCCCATTAGAGTATACAGCATACATTCAGTCCCTATAGTAATGCCCTAAGCCTATGATGTCTGCATCCCTGAGATACAAACAGGATTTGCCCTTTTGCATGTGTAAATATATGTACGTGTGAGAGAAAGAGAAAACATGCTCCTTTTGTTTTTTTTTTTTTAATATAAAATGAAGCTGATTTTTGTCCATGTACAAACCATATTCAGTCCTCACACAAATAATTCTGCTCTCCAGGTGAGCCTTTCATGATTATATGCTACAATGCTGTTAGATATGTCCACAGCTGGTTTCTGTGCCAGGATGACCAACTGAGAGGAATCGTATCATGAGCAACCCTATTAGTGAGTGTTGAGACTTGAACATGATGGAGATGATAAAGCTCAGGACACCAGCCACTGCTCATGCAAGCACTTAAAAATGTTATTCACCGAAGGGAAGGCTACATGTCGGGTAACAAGCTGAGCAAGAGCAGGTATGGTTTTGCCAACTGGCCAGCAGCACTCTGCAATGAATAATTGTTTAAGTGGTCCCTGTTATGGCTTTGTCTCAGGCCAAAGATCACTCTTCCAAGCATTGCCTAATTTAGGTTAGCATTAGCCAGGCATAGCTCCACTAGGAAATACAGAGAGGCTACTCAGCTTTGAGCAGGTAGAAAAGAGAGTTCAATAGTTTGTGTACTGCTCCCAGCCAGAAACCCAGCTGAGTGTACAGATGGAGCACAAAGCCTCATACATCTAAGTTCATTTGAGTGTTGCATTGGGTACATGAATGGACAAAGAAGTGCCTCAGCTCTCCTGCAGCTCTGATCATAAGTGCAAAATTAGGCAGAAAAATGCTGGTAACTAACCTCATGGACATGCAGTCATATGGAAAAAGACAGGTGATGGCTAATTGCTGAAAACAGATACACTTAGATACCATGTGAGAATGTTTAGAGCCACTGGAGCAACTCATTAATATAAAAGGTAGGTTTTTAACTTCCCAGTGTCTCCAGATGAAGACATTTATGAAAAAGCCATCTTAGTCAAAAACAAAATGTGGGCCTGAAAACAAAAAATAACAGGTTGAAAATGAGGGATCTGTGGTGTACAGGGTCTAAGACTATAAGTCTGAGTAGTGCTTTAAATAAACCTTATAAATACAGTGGTGAAAAAAACCCACTATTATTATTCTTGATTTGCCCATGGGGAAAACAAGCTGTGTTAAAGTCTTGTATCTGACATGACACAGGTCAATAGCAGAGTTTGAAATGATGTGAAGGGGTCTCTGAAATCTTGTAGCAGGCACCCTGTTCCAACATTCATTGTCTGTCTTACTGGAAAAGAGCTGCAGGACAAAAGCAACTTGTGAGTTAAAGACATTTTGATTTATTCCAATAAAAAAAGGGATTTTTCCCCATGCACTACCTGAAGATTATAGACTGTGTTATTCCCTTTAACAGTGCACAGGTTCATGAATGATTAATGATGCTTTAGGTGAAAAATCACTGAGTAGTGGTTTATTGCAAGTTTTTCAGTGTGATCTGTTACCATCAAATGTATCTTTTGGTGTTTCATTTGTTGGATATACTGTTCTGTGAACTGGATAATCCTTCCAATTTTCCCCCTTTCTCCAAATTACCAGTTAGGTGGGAGTGAGAACAAAATTTCACTGCATAAAACGGGTATTGTTGTTAAGCATCTTGTTCCTTCTTTGTATGCTTGGTAAGTGAAGAGTGGGGGGAAAGGATTTAGCTCTCATTTTCTGACATTTTTCTTCTAGAAGTAAGGTATAATTTGCATAGTTTATCACTGCAGCTTTTTCAGCTGCTTTATTTGTGGCTGTTTTAAGGCAGCTAGCAATACTCATCTAAGTAGCTTTGTTTGGAAACCCTTGCCGTAGTTAAGTTTTAGAAACTGAAAGAAAAGGGTGAGTCATGGCAAGCTTCGGAATGCGAGTGATCCTGAGGTAAAGCTGACTGGAAGAGTACAGGGGTTAATAAAAATAGTTGGGGTTCTTTGGGGGGGTTCTTTTTTTTGAGAATATAAGCCTGCTTGTAAGAAAGTAACAAATCATAGAATCAAAGCAAGAATACCTGGTTGGAAGGGGCCTCAAGCATCATCTGGTCCAACCTTTCCTGGCAAAAGCATGATCCAGACAAGATGGCCCTGCACCCTGTCCAGCTGAATCTTAAAAGTGGCCAGTGTTGGAGAATCTACCACTTCCTTGTGGAGATTATTCCAGTGGCTGATTGTTCTCATGGAGAAAAATTTTCCCCTTGTGTCCAATTGGAATCTTACATCTAATCTTTTCCATGTGACTTGTTTTTATAAAAGGAGTCTCCGTCTTCTTTGTAGCCATCCCTGAAACACTGGAACATGGTGATGAGGTCTCCCCTAAGCCTTCTCTACTCATGGCTGAACAAATCCAGTCCTCCCAGCTTTTCCTCATGTGTCAGGCTGCCTGGTCCTCTGAACATCTTTGTGGTCCTTTTCTGGACCCTCTCCAGCCTGCCCATTGTGGATACTGAACTGCTGCTAAGCAGAGAGGTTTTCCATCTTCTTGCACTAATTCTGTGAGAATCTTCCTTTGCTATGCAAGCCATGTAAACAGTAAGATAGGGTTTTGTAAATAACTTTCACATCTGGTGTTTTTGTTAAGTTGCATGGGACAAATAGTCTGAAGTGGGTATCTGGTGCTTCAGCCAATCACCCCAGGACAGGTGTGGACACTGTCCAATGGTTTTTTGGAGCTCGGATATATAAATGATATTGTAAAATTAATAAATAATTCACTTTCTCACTGGACTTGCATGCTGCTGCATCTTTGAATTCCTGCTAAGACTGCCACAGTCCATGTCTTTTTTTTTTTGTAATGGGGACCAAAACTGAACACAGTATTTCAGGTACGGCCTGAAAAGCACTGAATGGAGTTGGATAATGACTTTAGCTCTGCTGGCAATGTCCCTGTTGACCACACTAGGTTGGTTTTCCTTGCCACAGCAGCACAGTGTTCACTGGCCAACTGCAGTCTGGGCTGTGTTCTTGCTTTTCTAGCTCCATCTTTGCACATGCTATCAACACCCTCGTAGTTCTCAGTCCATCCTCTTTTCCATCTCTGGTTTGCTTCTCTTTTTGTTTTGAGCAGTCTCAGCACTTAATGGATCACAGCTAAGACAAGGGGGTTTCTTGCTCCATCCTTTCCCTTTAAAGGGGATGAACTGTGTTTGTGTTTCCAGGAGTGTGTTTTTTAAAAACGCCCAGCACTTGCTAGCTCCTTTATTCTCCATGGAAACTTCCCATGGAATCCATCCCAACTGAGCTCTGAGTGAGAGGAAGTCTTCTTTTCTAAAATGAAGTCCTAACAATAAGAGAAAGACTGTATCCCAATTTTCAGCAAAATAGATGGTTTTATCTGTGATTTTTCAATGCATTAGCTGTAGACTACCACAACTTCTCCTAATTTTAAGTAACAATGACTGGAATAGGGCTATGAGAGCAATTTAGATGGGATGGAATGAAAGCATCTTCAAAGTAATGACTTTCTTTGATTAGATTAAACAAAATATATTACATTTATTTTTCAGCTATACTGCTCATGGATGAACACTACATCTGCTTCAGCTCATGTAGCTGTGTGTGCTGCTGTGCTTTTGTTTTTGCAGATAGAAGAGTCAAGAGGGCAGAAGGGGAGTTCAGGAATGGCAACTCAGCAAAGTCTGGTGTGAGAAGGATGGGAAAAAAAGTAGTCACCCCAAATTAATGAAAACATTGGCCAAGTTCAGGGAATCATTGATGACTAAAGTACAGCAGAAGTTAATTATAATATTTAACTGAGTTTTTTTCAAAATAAGTGATTTCTGAGCTAGAGAAATAGGTTAAACAATGCTCATACAAAGCATGCACGGCATATCTTGACAAGATATGAATGTGTTTTAAACTTAATGTTTTTACTTTGTTCTTCATCTTTTTAGCCCCATTACAACCCAGCTGAAAACTACCTGGGAATTTGAAGAAAAAATAAACAAACAAAAAAAAACAACTCAAAAAAACCACATAAAAAACAAAACCCCACCTAAACCCCCCTAAATTAATATGAGACAATTTTCTTGTGTTTAATAGCCAAAAATGGTACTACATGTTAGAGAAAATAGGAAAAGAGGAATCACAAGCACTAATCTGGTTGGTGTTTTAGATAGTTCCAGAGGGGAAAAATAGGGTGAAGGGAAAAGAATTGTTAAAATTGTAATTTAGAATGTCATATGGCACATAAAAAAAATTAGAAGTAGGAATGAATTTTTATATGTAACTCTAGAATTTAATGTTATAAACTTCAGAAGTCTGCTAGAGAATGGATTCCTTTGAGGAAAATCATTGTTATCAAATTCCATAAATAATACTTTGGGTTTGGGTTTTTTTTCAGGAATAGATACTCTGTGAGGGAAGGATCATCCTTAAATGCCATTTAACGATGATCTAAAAGTTTTTCGATAAAAATATGATGTGATTTCTAGACAATCTTTTTTTTGTAAGCAAAAAAAAAAGAAAGTTTTTGACTATTTAAGGATTAAGTTATTTCAGATTTGCAAAAATTATCTAAATTAATGCTTGTTTTGAATGTAACAGCCTAGATAAAACAATACGTCCCTTCTGCTTCAGGCTTGTGATTTGGAGATACCAAAATACAATCAATCTTCAGCCCAGTATGGGTCAAACAATGTTTTGAAATATTTCAGGGTCAGGTCAGTGCAGAAGTTCTAGCAAGCTGTCTGATTGAAAGGACATGGAGGTATTCTATAAATACTCAGGTAGCCCTGAAATAGTTTAATGAAAAATATTTAGAACATTTCATTATGAGATTTGTAAATGCTTGTTTCTCATTACAACAAAAAAAACCCATCGGCACCAACAAAAAAAGTAAAACAAAACCTAAACCTGCATCTGTCAGGAGAAGGTCATTTGTAGATAATTGCTGAGAGTTATTCTGTACTGAATACTATCCTTCAAACTGTGTGATTCTTCACTCTACACCTGTACAAAAAAGGTCACTGTTATTTTCTTTTGCCACCACAGTAATGGATAATTTGTATTTTCTTACTTTTATCTCCCCTCAAAACAATCACAGTATTTTACTGAAACTTTCTAAAACTCCTTTATACTTCAGCAAACACTAAGAATGGGGAATACTAACTTAAATAATAAAAAAAACCAAAAACCTACAACCCTCCAGAAACAAACACTTGGCTCAAAATGAGTGATCATCATAGGTATGCACCTTTATTTTTTTGTTAATACTAATTTATGTTTTAACTAGGGCATGACGGCATGAAAATGTCAATAAACTGTTGAACTATGCTATCTTAAATCCTGTCTTAAATGAGGATGAAGAACCCAAATTCTGCTTAAAACATCATCACGTATTTTCCCACGCTGGCCATATAAACAAATAAATAATCTTTGCTTTTATGGGTGGTCAAAAGCTTTCCTTGATGTTTGGCTACAGATACAAAAGCATGGGTAGAAGTGCCCTAAATTGTAAAGAAATAAATGCATTTAAAAGAAAAGTCTTTTGTGGTCTTCACCATGATCTGTAATGTGGCTATAAGAACCAATAGGAGAGATGTGAGGCTGGTGACAGATTACTGAAGAGCTTGTTATATCACATATTTACCCAAGAAGACATGTTTGGCCTGAGGAGAATTAAGTTCATATTACTGAAAAAGAGTTTTTTTGAGCCCAGGAGAGTTCTCTTAGTGCTAAGCCATTGCAGAAACATTTTTACAAGTGAAGTATGCTTGAAGTTTATGCATTTAAGTGCACAGGATACATGAAAGTCAGGACATAAGAAGCACTTGAAGCAATCAGGACGCAAAGATGGTTCTTGCCACTTCCTAGTTACTATTTTGATTACTGTTCCTGCCACTGTGTTTACTTTTATTGTTTTAATCCAATAACAAACTAGTATAAAAGGCTCAGTTGAAAGAAACACATTTTTTTACACCCATTTTCTTTTAAGCATGTCCATTTCTTCAGTGGAAATCTGGTTTATGACACCTGGTGCCTTTCAGAAAGATTATGGATCTTGCAACCTTGGAGCTGAGCTACAAATTGTTTAGTGAAGAGCATGACCTAGAAATTCTAGAACACAAGGAGGGGAAGAGGAGGGGAAGGCACTGATCTCTTCTCTCTGATGGCCTGAGGGAATGGTCTGATGTGTTTGGGAGGTTTAGGTTGGATATCAGGAGGGTGGTTGTGCACTGGAACAGGCTCCCCAGGGACGTGGTGACAGCACCAGCCTGACAGAGCCCAAGAAGCATTTGGACAATGCTGTCAAGCACATGGTGTGACTCTTGGTGATGGTCTTGTGCAGGGCCAGGAGTTGGACTCAATGATCCTTGTGAGTCCCTTCCAACCCAGCATATTCTGTGATTCTGTGATTAAGTACTTTCTTAGCATGTGGAAGTAATAAAATCGAACCTGATTACAGTGAGGATACTATGAAATCCACTTTATGGTGAGTGGAAAGAAATAATAAATTCTAGGACATGATTCATTAGGTCTGCTTTGCATATCCACTTCAGAAAATACTGAATTGTACCTAAAATTTCCCATTTTTCTTCATTGACTTCAGAGCTTTCGTGGACATCTGTCATCATCTGTACTGCATGTAGACATGAATATTTAGATAAACGAATTCTTTCCAACTAACCTTTGAAGTTATGCTGTACTCAGGCAAGTGTTCCTAAACAATGCACATTTTTTTCATTATCTGCACTAAAATTTTAATGCACATAAATGTTAACTAAATTGGATGTTTAAAGTTCAGCAAATAAAATACTTTGCCTATTTAACTATTTAAAGAAGGTCAGATTACTCTGTATTCTAGCAGGATAGCCAGGGATGTAGGATCTGGCCTAATCATTCATTAGTGGACATCAGGAGGTTGTCTAATCCAGCTTTCTGCTCAATATTGATTTTGGACCAGGATGCCAGACCTTTATCCAGTCAGGTCTTCAAGATCTCTCCAGACTCTTTGGATTATCTGTTCCACTGTTTGACCATCCTCAAGAGGAAAAGCTTTCTTCTTACCTCCGGATGGAATCTCTCTTGTTTCAGTTTATGATGTTATCACCCACCCTTCCACCACACACAGTTACAAAGGCCACAGTTCTATCTTCTTGATGACCCTCTCATAGACACTGTGAAGCTGCTGTTAGGTTCCCTGAAAGTCAGCTCTTCTCCAAACTGAACAAGCCCCATTCCCTCAGCCCCTCTCGCAGGACAGTGCTTCAGCCCCACAACCATCCGATGATCACTGGCCTGTTAGCACAACCCAATATATTGGGATGCACTGCTGAATCTTGTTTACACTGCTGTCCATCTTTGCAGCAGAGGTGCTCCCCACTCAGCCCATTCCCAGACTTTATTGGTATGAGTCTCTTCCTTCCCAGGTGCAGATTATTACCTGAATTCTTGCTGAATTTCATGAGTCCATTCCTCCAGCCTGTCTAGGTCTCTTGGAATGGCAGATCTTCCCTTAATTGCCTAGCCGTCAAGCTACTATATTTTGTGTGTTATATTATCACAATTTAAATTCATATATTTAAATTCACCTCTCATAAGAAAAGAAGGATGTTAGGAGGAAGCAAGCAAGATATTCTAGATCTTAAACTGGAGAAAAGTAGTCTTTCAAGCTGCTGAGAATTTGAACACGGTATGACCATATTCCTTCAGTGCTTAGCAACAGTGGGTCTGACCTAAAGATTCAGGGTATTGCTTATCTTTCTGTTCCTGATTATTATCTTCTCAACAACATTTAATAAAAAAAAGCCACGAGCATCTAGTAAAGATTCCTAGCACCAAATTTAGAAAATGACAATCTCCTGGCTGTTAAAAATCTCATACCAGACACTGAAATCCAGGTTTAAATTCCAAGACTGAGGGTAGATTGACTCTATAGACTGTAACATGGTATTTGAATATTTGTGCATGCTTAGACAAAAAGACAAGCTGTAGGTGCACAAAGTTCCAAGTAGTCCAGATATTCCAGGCCATGCAGATTTCCATACTCATTGAAGAGCATTTCTGGTGTCAGAATTTCCTCTGATGCCTCGACTATATTACTATAGCATCAGGTGGACAAATTAGGGATTCAGAAAGATGTCTGCTAATCCTAGGGTGAAAGCTCTAATACTGTTCTGAAATCTATCCTTTTCTTTCTTAAATGCATCTTAGGAAAAAATCTTTCAACATATGTAGAACAAAAACACATTTCCCAACATGTTGGGGATTTTTAAAGAAGCAGATTTTCTGCTTTGTAGTCAGGTCTGCCTATAAATATTGCTACACAGTTTCCATTAGTTTAGCTCCTCAATTCCTTCTGCTTCCCAGATTGCCTGCCAAAATGATGTGGTGTATACACCACAGAACAGAAAATAATTTATATAATCTGACTGATATTATTTTAGTTGATTTTGCAAAGCAGCACATATTAATTTACTGTGATTATTTCTAGTAAAATAGATTAAATAAATTAATCTCTTTTCTCCTAACACTTAATTTCCCTGAAGAGACCATCTGGGACTGAGAAAATAATTTAACGTATTTAAAGAGATGTTCAAATGACTATATTATTTATTTCTCCTCCATTGTGTTAATGAACTGTTTCTTATGTAAATGTAAGATGCTGGAGATACACTGGAAACTCTCTAAATCTTTGTCTTTCCTTTGGATGTAGGGAATGAGGGATTTTGCTATTTCTTCAGAGATTTGGTTCATGGATTTCTTGCAATGCAAGACAGACAGTGATCTTAACTCTGGTGCAAATGCACATAGACTTCCTGCCAAGGCTTAACAGAACATTGCTCTCTGATATTTCTACAAGTTGCAAGCTACTGGACTTGAGGGAGAAAGAGAAGTCTGAGGGAAACACGCATAAAAGGTGAAATTCTGCACCGGTCACAAGCCCTGCTATGCTGACTGAGGAACTCTGCATAGAAATATACCAGCATCCACTTTTAATCCAGGAAAATGTAGGGCTACTTGTACTGACAAACCCATGGGTTTGAGCTCAGTCATCAGGAAATGTTTAATAAATACCCTCAGAGGTGTATTTGGAGATTATGGTTGGGATTTGAATTTAGAGAGTGCTCAATATTGCAAATAGCTGGAAATAGCTGGAAAACAAAATCACCTAAAATAGAAACTTAATTTTTAAATTACTGAAGGTAATTGAGCAAACCATAGCTATAACTCTTTTCTACCCATATAAAC
This sequence comes from Oriolus oriolus, assembly GCA_013400235.1. Lineage (NCBI taxonomy): Eukaryota > Metazoa > Chordata > Aves > Passeriformes > Corvidae > Oriolus > Oriolus oriolus. Next base: position 721,606 of record VXBT01012514.1, read on the forward strand.
ATCTGCTGAGCCATGAACAGCACGACTTGTGGCCAGCTTAAACCTATGGATTCCCTTACAGATGTTCTCATTGGCCATTTAGCTACTGCCAAAGCAAGTGTGGATTGGCTGAGCTCTGCCTGAGCTGCCATCAGAAGGTACAGCCCACACACTGTGAAAATCAATGAAATTACATGAAGGTACAACAGGAAACAGAGACACAAGTCAGTGTAATAGTGGTCCACGTCCTGAGAACACCCCTGCTTCTTCAGTAACTGATAAAAGCTACTTTAAGTCTTCAAAGCAGTGTAGACAAAACTGAATTTTGCCACCTCGAGGATGAAGAGCTGTCATAGGTAAATGCAAGGGGCTGAGGAGGGATAAAACATCCTGGTGTAGGTCCAAGGAAGGAAAATCCTACAGATTCAGGTTGTTTCCATCAATAGCTAGATTAAAATACTCTGTTTAACTGAGCACTTTCTGATTTAACCCTCAGCTGTTGTAAGACATTGGTCCGTGACAGATCTGATTCCCAGTATGGCTGCATTGCCTTACAGGAGCTAAAACTTCGTTCATTAAAATTGAGTTTGCAATGTCTGAAGAACAAAACAGATTAGAGAAGTCACTGTGATTAGTATGGTTTTGGGTTTTGCCTTCTGCCGCAAAATTTCGCACTGTCACTGTTTCATATTCCTTTTTAACTGAAATTAGATACAGTTTTAAGAGGAAAGCATTTGTTTAATTGCAGTTTTACAAATTCTCCTAGGACTCCCTCTTTTTTTTTCTTTTTTTTTTTTT
>VXBT01012514.1:722498-752651 GCA_013400235.1 Oriolus oriolus
TTTTTTTTTTCCAAGGCACAACTAGAGGAATGGCACTGGCATGATGACCCTGACTTTACACCATGCTCATCGTGACACACTGTATTAGCTTGCATGGGACAATTAATGCAACATGACCTTATGACATACTGAATGTCACAGAAACTCTTTTTCCCCACCTTCATTCCAGGAATAACTGTCAGAAATAATTTTTTATTGTGTCAACTACTACAATACTTATATCCACAATGGTATGTTTTATAAACCACCTTCTCTTCAAACAGGCTGGCACTTGACTCTGGGACTATTTTCTCTAACCTTTAGATGCTTTCAAATGGCTGTATTTTATTTACCTCGCTAAGTTGCAACATTCAGTGCCAGTAACAAGCTCCCCTGATTATTTAACCCAACCTGTATCATACACTAGACTTCTACGTTGCATTTCAGTTTTTTCCTGGCCAGTCCAGAAGATTTGGAATATTGTTTCCTGGCAGATCATGATTTCAGGATGCTTGTTCTCCAGATCAGGAGAATGTTTAAAAGCAAATTTCTTTTTCAGTATCCATATTGCTGATTTGCTTTGGCATGTGGGAAATTGTTGACAACCCTGTGAGGTCCTAAGTGGATAAGAAGAGCAGTACATGAACTCAAGAGCAACCCTACAGGTCTCCAAGAAGAATTCAAATGAAGCATGATTAAAGCTGTGAAGGAAAAAAGCCAAGTAAAGTAAAACTTTAAAGCCAGGAAAGTAAAACTTTCACTGAAAGTTTTGTGTTTTTTTTGTCAGATATCAGTATGACTTGTTATTGTTAGTGAAACTGCAGTGGTTTGTGTCCCTTGAATATCTGTTGTACTGAGCTCAAGCAAACTGCTCACATGAATATTAGACAGCTGATGATTACCTAATTTTTTTGCTGCAAAGAATTTCTCTTCCATCAACTGATGATACATCAAGTACTTGCTGAAAATATTTGGCTTTCATCACTCCACTGAAATAATGCCTCCCACTGCAAAAATATTCCTATTTTGGGACCCACTGTAACTCCCATTAGAGCCATTTATTGAATTAGAGGAGAAGTTAAGTAATATTCTCATGGTGACCTTTTGCTCTGGAGTACACTGAGCTTATGTCTGTCACTTTTCAATTAATTTATTGCTAAGATGGTCCTGTTGAGTTTGCTTCAGTGTTTTCAGCATAAAAGAGTTTGCAGTTTACTCAGGAATTAGTTCAGTCAGAGTATAAGTAATTTGTCCCTTCACTGTATGGGTGAAACAGATTGGAAAGCTTAAGAACATATTTGGTTCGTTTTTGAACTAGGAAAGGAAAAAGAATCAATTTTTCTTAATTAAAATGATGAAAATTGGTGTTAACAAGTTCATCTTTGATATAAAGAAAGGTGAAGGGATTTCACCATGCTGCCCAACTTTGGAAACCTTGAATTATTTGCCTTAGTTAGGACAAGAGTCTGCTCAGTCTGTCTGGATAGTCATAGGAGAAAGATGGATTCCCCCTTTAGTTTGATTTGTGAATTATTATTTTCCATGTTTTCAGTCAGCCTTTGGATGAACCCTTCATTCTTTTTCCCTTGACACTGCCAATGACCCCACAAAAAAAAAAAAAAAAAAGAGAAAAAGTTTAAGAAATACTGGAGGCAGTGCAACTCCTTGCAGTAGTGGTTTAGGTATTTCCTGAAGTAGATTTTTAATGTGGCCCACTAAAAGACTTTGAAACAGTTATATACATTGATTTTGCTTTCTTATTTATTTATTTATTTATTTATTTATTTATTTATCTTGGTTAGCTTTTTCAGTGTTGGTCTATCCTTTAAGAAATATTGTATACAGGGCTCAGGATGCAGCTGCACAGTGGAAATACCAAATTTTCTGATTTGCTTGCAATTTCTTTGTTAATAATTTCTTAACTTCATATTTCCTTTTTGACTTCTGTTAAGCAGGCATTTCCTTAAGAAATATCTACATGACTCCAAAAACCTGTCCTCTAACTAATAATAGCTCAATTAGGAATTATAATTTTATATTGTTTTCCTTTTGTTTATTACTTTGCATTTGTCAATACTGAATCTTTTATATCTTTTATTACCCATTCATTTCTGTAACTCTGTAATCAGCATTAGCATTGACTTTCTTGAATAGCTGTGTATCATCAGCAAACTTTGTCACCTCACTGTTCACGTCCGTAGGGGAATTACTTTTATAACTTTTATTGATACAGTGAATCCACATCCTAATTCCACTACCTTCTTGCTCTGTGATTGCTTTTTTGTTTGGTTTTCTTGAACTTATTTTCTTATTTCAAACAGTTACTTATCTGTAACTGAAACCTGTTTCCGACCAATGATAATTCATTTTTCTAAGAACCATTTTTAACAAGAATGTTGTGAAAATCTTGTAAGATCCTTCTGCATAAAAGTCTGAAGGGATTACCCATGTTTATGTGCTATTTCACTTCATCACAAACTCGATAGCCCTGTAAGGCACAGCTTTCCTCTGCAAGAAAACAATTTAATTATTGATATTGGACTCTGTATGTCATATTTATCCATATATATACACCTTCCTACGTGATCAACTGTCTGTCCCTGCACCAGCCCACAAACCTTTTCTTAAAGGTCATTTTCTTATTCTATTACCAAATTCAGCAGCCAGCAAGTAATAGTTACCAATCACCATTAGAGCTTTATGTGTCTAAATATGAAGTATTTATTCATAATTAAGTTAATTTAGAACTATTGAGTGATTCCATGTGGTCCTTGAAAATTGTTTATCTTCAGTTTATTAACTGATTCTGAATTCAGCTCTACACTCATTTCTGCCCACGTATAAACAAACTCCAATCTGTCAAATTCTCTTAGCTATTTTTAGTGTATACTGATCTGAAAATATCTATATATTTAATTTTACTAAAAAATCTAGTCAATGCTTTTTCTATTCTTGATCCTCTATTTGTCCTACAGACTCTCTATCAGGCTTCATACTTTGTTATTAAATTGTAAGTCACTGACAGAATGCAGCTCAAAATCTTTGCACTACATTTTCCAAATTGTACTGGGTTTTTTGTAAACAGAAAGCATCAGACCCTAATTTAGGCACTTATCTTCAGTGTCCTACACTGGGCTGAATAACTGCCATCTATAAAGTAATTAGAAGACAGAAGCAGCAGGAGTGGATCCAAGTGGATCAGCTCAGCAGATGTAACTTTCTGTTTGCTCAAGGTAATCAGAATTATCTAGTACAAAAAGGCTTATGCATTGGTGTTATAAACACTAAATATAGGATTCAGCTACAGCTGTATATGCTATTAACTTGATCAAAAGTTCAATTTCTGCATATTTTTTGCACAATAGAAAGCTACAAAAATAAAGTTGTTGCTGAACTCAAACTCATTTAGGAGAATCAGGAAGTGAACACTTTGAAATCTTTCAGTGATGCTTCATAACCTGATTTTGAGGCCTCAGTGATCACAGCCTTGATCTATGAAATGTAATTTTGACAGTGTCAAGTCAAATATTTCAGACTGTGGAATTTATTTAGGTTTTTGTTTAATAAGGGAAGGAAAAGTAATTTGAGGAACAATAGCTAAGACAAAGACAAATCTCTACTAAATGAGGAATCATAAGTAAAAAATGAAAGAGTGTATTCCAACTTTAAAATCATTTTATGCATGAATTATAATGCATTTATAATTAATATATATACCTTCATGTGTACATAGCAGATGAAAATGGATCCCAAAAGGATCTTTACAGTGCTGTGTTTCTTCTTATTTAAGTTAGGAAATTTCAACACTATCCAGATGTGGAATGTTACTATTTTTTTTAACTCCAAATCCAAGAATATTTATTATCCCCTCTCCCAACAACAACTCATTCTTTAAAAAGCCTTAAATAATCCTATTTTAAGTTTATTCAAGAATTTAAATGTGAGAACAAAATTTTGTGTATGGATGGCTAATATGTTTCAGCAAATAAGGAGGAGGCTGCTACCATTGTGCTGTAATCAACATTTCTGATGTTTACTCAGGCAGTATAATTGTGATTTATTGTCTTGTTATTTCTGTCATGTCATCTCTTGAAAGTGAAAATAATGTAAGTGTCTGGTGCCTGAATTTGGCAGTGAATGACCATAAACAGAACATTAAAATGCTCCTCAAAAACATAATTTTAACACAAAAACAAACCTGCTACTGTACAGAATACAAATATGGCATTTTTCCAGATATCTACAACATACATATTGAGGAGTGGCAGCTGTTAAACAAACAAGCAGCAAATGTGTGAAGTGTCATTTATCGCTAATTGGAAGGCATTCGCAGAGCAATGAATTTGAATTATTAGCAACAAGCTACAACTGAACATTAAACAAAAAAACAAAGGGGGGAAGGGCAGAGACAGAGAGGGAGAGAAAAAAAAGAAAGAATGAGAGAGAATAAGAAAGAGAACAATTTACTGCTTTCTAGGAGCAGCATATAATGGTTTCAAAGGATAGATATGGGGACATTACCTCCATTCATTTAAATTTTTTTTCTTTAGGAAAAAACCAAGAAGAAGATCTCCTTGCCAGTGTTATTTTCTCCATTTGCACCTGCTCTTTTCAGTTTTTTTGTGCATTGCCTTGCTAGTGTCATGACTTGTAATCCTCCATTCAAGGACTGCACAGACTGAGGTTGGTCAGCCATACAGCAACCTGCTGCTTCTTGTCTGAAATGAGACTGTAAACTCCTCAGGATTGCTTCCTCATGCTTCATATTTTGCGTCAGCACAGAATGGCCCTGGGCCATTTGTAAATAGAAGTGTTATTGAGGCAATGAATGAAAATAAAGGTTCCAGGTAGTTAGAGAAAATTAGGGAAGGATTAAATCATACCCTTCTTGAAGAATTCTCTCCATAGCTTGATGGTTAAGGCAGGAGAACTAGATTAGCTCACACTTGCTGGAGCAGGCTCCTGACCCAGCTGACAGCAGAGGTGTGGATCAAGAGCATGATGGCTCAGGCTTACAGGTTCTGCTATTCCTCAGAGTGGTGTCTACGTAAAACCTGCATGGTGTTTGCACTTTCCTGCAGTAGTTCAAGCTTTTATTCTCTGTCAAGAAAAACTAGATATGTTTCTGTTCTTGCTCTCTATTAATAAAATAGCTTTCAAAAGGATTCTAAACATAGACCCATGGAGAAAATTCCTTACATGAATAACCCTAAATTGCAATTTTCAGAGTAAAAAAATTCCAGAAGATTCCTTTTATCTTTGTATACTATTTTATGCACACTTTTTTGTTTACATTCACTTCCAACAAAATGTTAAGAGAAACATTCAAATCCTAGCATTCAATCCATTTATATAGATCACAAGAGGGTCTTAAAAAACAGTGCCTTTACTGTGCCATCTCTGATTTATTGGCAGAAGCGAAAACTAAATGCAAGGCCAAAAATCATATGTTGGGTAATATCTTACTCTATGGCTAGTTTGATTGAAGTCAGTATGCCTACTGATGGATATGGTTTAGCTTTCCATCAGTGAGGGTAAAAATATCATCTTAAGAAAAGAGGATTGTGATTTGTCAATTTTGAGATGTGAAATTTTTAAACTTCCACTTGGGTTCTTTTTTTCTTTCAGAAAACGGAGTATGTAGAATCTCAAAGAGTCCTTTTGGGCAGAAAATTACCATAGAGCACATTAGCACAGGGAGCTTTATCCTCCTATATCATTAATGAACTCAGTTTTTCTTTCTATGCTTTGTGTTTGCAAGCTTTGTGTGACAGCTGAACTCTTGGTTAATACAGCAGGGACTGAACCAGGAACCTCAAGAGCTAAGAACATGAAATGCAACAGCTTGAGCTAAAAAAGCAACCTTTTGTAGCTGGGGGCTGTAACATTTGTGTTGTCTGTGAATAACTCACTAGTATGCTGCAATTGCTTTCACTACTCAGCTCTGTTTTACTTTGAATAATTTCAAACTAAACTTCTTGTTTAAATATTTACACTCAAATACCTTATTCATTTTTGCTTGGAGTTTAGATCTTTGTAAATGGCAGACAAGCTTTTCAGATAAAAATGGCAGACACACATAAATAATTTTCTCTGATTTCCAGTAAGGCTTACTCCAAGGACATGAGGCACCATGTAACTTTAGCAATGTAAAATACAGTAACTAACTGAAGAGTCAGCTAGGCTACCTTTAAAGACAGTGGAGAGAAGCAAGGAAAACTGTTCATACCACTATTTTATTTGCCTGTTCTAGTGGAATGGAAAAATTCTAGAAACTAGAATTCTAGATTCTCCCTCCTTTGGGTGAGAGTCCTTCTCACCTGCAATGAGTTGTAGCTTCTGAAATATGGAATTTCAGTGCTCTTTGAGATGCCATTTCCACTTGGCTTCCAGCCATCACTCCAGAATAGAGTGGATTTTTGCATAACATTTTTGTCATGTCTGCCAGCTGTGGGCTGATGTCTCAGATATGCTGCAACATTTGAAATAGCAGTGCACAACTGTGGTTAGGTACCTGAATTATTCCCCTGACTATAGCCAATGAGGACTGGCAAGGGAATTAGCTACACTTTAAATCCTAATTTCATTGACATCACTTGCAAATCTGATTTAATTTTAGTTGTGCAGGTGCAGACCATTACCTCCCATGAGCCTCAGATTAACAAAAAATACACCTGAGCAAACAGTTTAGGCAGATAGCAGAGAGTATTTGCAAATAATTTTCATCTCCTTTGCTGGAAAAGAGTAAGCATCAAAGATAGTTTTACATGATTATTTTTCAGCAGAAAAAAGGACTCCTGTGTCAGTCTACCAGCTGGGCTTGAGCGCTATGTGTATTAAATAACCAAAAAAAGAAAAGGAATGAAAGACAAAACAGTTGGCTCAGAAGATGAGTGAGTAGTGAATTGGGCAATTTTTACATTTCAAGTTTCACTGCTAGGAATATCTTTACTTCTAATCAACAGAACAAAATCATATAGTTTTAAAAAGAAATGTGCATGATTGCATTATACAATCTTTGCCTCTGCAGTATTATTATGGAAAGTTGTTTGCTTTGTCTATTAAGAAACTGTAAAGTGCCTGATTCAAGTGAAATGAATAGGAGTCTGACAGATAGTCGAGGGACTGAAATCTCAGAGCTGTTCTCTACTTTGAAGTTTAAGTCCCTTTCAGAAGAGATCATGTCTACATAGACTTTTGTTTTAAATTTTTTTACATTCTCCATAATATGATACTCTTTAGTACTTGATACAAAAATTCTTCCAGGCTAAAGAAAGAAAAATGCATGTATTTAATGTACACATTGTAGCAAAACCAAAATGATTCACAGGTTAGTAAAAAGATTTGTGAAAATGTTTTGATGTTGGCAGCCTTGTGACGACTTTAAGAACATGATCATAAGCCCTTCTGAGGCTAAAGAGTGACTTAGGCAGCATCTTAGCTGAGTGACAGCAATGCAGCAAGACACAGTGATTTACGCACTTCCAGTGGCAGATGAGAACCATAAATAAATGGAATTCCCTTGAAGAATCATTGTGTGAATAGTGATCGCATATAATTACAACCAACAGTTTTCCAAAATCTTAATAGATCTATTTCCATCCTCCTAGCAAAAATAAAAGACAGAAAGTAGTTTACATCTAAGTTCCACTGGTTTCAGAAAAAAAGCCCAGTCTTCCCTGTAGAGTTATATGCCATTTCATTGAAAAATAGAATTGGTGTATTCCAAAATTACAAAAGCTAAAAACACCCACCAGATTCATACAGGAAAAACAGCAGGTTTGGTGAGTCTTGGAGCCTTCAAGCATTTAATTTAAACAGTGAATCTGTGTGTTGCTTTGTCTGTCACCAGAATCTGTTGTTTTTATGATGATGCTTTCCATATTCAAACAGTTTTAAAATATTGGATATTCATCTTTTCCCTTCCACTGAATTTTTATGGGGTTTTTTGTTATGTAAGTTACACAGAGAGGATTCTTTCTGAACATGCAGTAATAATATTAAATCTTCATAAATGCATAGAAGAAGAAACAGGACATCAATAAAAAGTACCTGAAGGGGAAAGAGTTTTGACAATAAACAAACTTTTAAAATTAATCTAAATCACCAGTCTCTAGCCAGACACTAACATGAATTGTTGATCAGACACATAACTCTCCATATAATTGTTTTCCCTTTAAATTCTGCGGACATAATTCAAGTCTGGAAGAAAAACACTGAGATATGATTCCCTACTGGGCTACCAAGGCTATTTCAAAGTCTTGAAGGGTTTAAACTGATACATATCCATTGAATTATTGTCATGTGAGATGCAGAAACCCTCTTTGCAACCGCAATGGAGTCTCAGGTCTCTAAAAGTCATGGATCTCTCCACACTCAGAGCCATTGATAGTGGCCAATGTAAGCTATTTCCCACAGGTCCAGATGTTTGTGACTCTCACCCATCAGTCTGCCTTCTCACATCAGACTGGGAGGGATGATGAGGAAAGTAGCTACAATAATGATATTAAAGTTGTTATCTTACTGATCCCATATGGATTTACTGAAGATCTAGATTTTCCATTCTTCACAGTCTGCAGCTGATATTTAACATCTTCACAGGCCAAATATTAAAATCGTGCACTGAATATTTCTGCCTAATTCTTACTTCATGACTTAGAGCTATCTCTGTAAACCTCTCCCTTTCTGAGCTGTTCAGCCCTCTAAACATTCTGGCAGCAGATCAAGGTTGACACTTGCCTGGAAAAGCAAGAACTGTGTAACTCCCAAAATGGGCAGTTCTCTGAGCACAGATGGATGAACAAAGTATAAAGGAAGTCAGTGTTGAACATTACAAACTTCCACAGCCTGGCATAGTCTTTAACTTCAGTGAAAACACAAGCTGATTCCTCTGCTGACAAGGAAACATTTTACCTACACCAGATTCAATGACTGAAGACAGGAATGTCACATTTTAGTGATGTTCAGCCTGTGTATAGAGCAGCTCACACACTCCTAATGGCTTTTTAGCCACTATCTGTGACAGCATCACTCCCACTAAAGCATAAAAGTAAGTTGTCAGCTTTTGCATGTTGTGGGCTGAGCTCTTTCAGTTCTGTAGCCATTAGTACTGCCATTACGACTTTTAAAAAAACTTACTATGTAATTGTGCATAATGCTGATCACAACAAATCTTTATAAAATGAAGTCCCACTTCTATTTACCTCCCTAATGACTGAATTTCACTTATTCTTGTGCTGTCAATTGGCTCCTTAGAAGACTGTGTTTTTATTTATTTATTATACAGTTTTCATGAGTGCTTAAGACAGCCTGATTGAATTGTCAGTCCATTTAGTGATAATTACATGTTAGATGCTATAAAGGGACACAAAGAATGTATTTCCCTAAGAATCCAGAAGAAGAGGAAAAAGAATAAAAAAGAGCAGGCTTTAGAAACACTTGTAAGCCACTTGTCTATTCGTACCAGCTGTTTGACACCAGCACTCTCCTTGAAATAATTTTTAGACTGAAATCACTCAGTGATGCTGCTTCTGAAATCTTAATGTTTTCATGTCTAAGGCAAGACTAGATTATTCTCCCCTGAAGTTTTTAGCAGGCAGTTATGTCCTTGCCAGCACCACCAACATTTTGAACCCCTGCTAATGACAGAGTAAAAAAATGCCTTCTGTCGCATTTCTTCCAGGGAATAAATGCTCCTTGTGACTCACATGGCCTTATTCCTCTTGAATGCAGCTGTCTTTTTCTCACCAGAGTTCAAGTAAATTTACAAGGGTGCTTTAGTGAGAGAAAACTGAAAAGCTGCTTATTCTCCAAGCTCACTATGTTGTCCTTTTTCTGAGAAACACTCATTTGTTCAGCAATTATATTCCCTGCTGAACCCACAAATTATATCTGGGGGAGAGACAGGGAGGATGTTTTGAAGGTTAAATGGAATGAAATGTTTTATCAGTGTGGTACGTAAGGGTCATAATGTGCTATTTGTTAAGGTTTTAGCTGGGGAAAATGTGGAATGTTCTATCTGGAATATATGCAAGATTTTTCCCATGTGTTTGGAGCCTAGGAACTCCAGAAATCTGCTGTGGAGAGCCTGTAGCTTTCTGGTGGTCCATAAGCATAATGAAAAAGTCATGATATACTTCTAATATGGGCTTGGCCACTTCTCAAACAAGGGGTCTTACCATCTGTTTATTTGGCATCACATCTCTAGCCCTGTCTGACAAAGAAAGTCAAATTTAATTACAGCTGTGTGTCTGTTCCTGGTTGGTGGGATTGCTGAAGGTATCCTGAATGGGTGTCTGGACAGGTGACCCTATGGATCATCAACAGAAGAGCAACGACAAGATAACAGGAAAAGTAGAAAAGAACAAAACAGAGACTCTATGTCACTCCCTTACCAACACCACACGGGGTTTTTTGTAAACTCACATGAGCAGAACAGCCAAGGTTGGGCTTTTCCTGCTTTGGCAACATGCTGAATGCCCCATTGTGCCAGTCAGTATCATTTGTTACAGCTAGAGGAGAGGTAAAGGAACACCTTTGCTCCATTTTTCTCAGCAAACCTGTTTAATGATAGCTCAAAACCTATGCTGCATTTATCTCATGGCCAGCCCGTTCCCTCAGAGCACCACAGGATAATCCACATATGTATCAGGCACTGGGTGAGTATTTGAAAGAAGAAAATAAAAACTCATTGGCTTAAGAGAATCTGTAGAAGATCAGCCTAGATCAAAAGAAGCAGCAAGTCAAAATTTTGGTTGCACTCTTGGGAGGCAGAGAAACATGGAAGGAAGTGACAGCAGATATTAAAATACTGTATATAATGTTTTACAAACAAAAACCCTGACATTTCAGATGGCTTTGCAGTAGATCTAGTAGAGTGTTACATAGATGATTGTCGCACGTGGACACGAAGGAACACACACGCAGGCCAGTATCAGGATCAAAGAGCAAAGAGCCGGGCCAAAGGGCCCACTTCTTTATTTTATACACTTTTAGAAAACCCCATGGATTGGAGGGTGAAATTACCACCCCTCAACCACATAGGTCAAAGGAGAAATCCATCAAACTTCTCCGCCTTAGGAGAAAGAATGAAAACATCCAGGCACGGTTAGCATAACATGGCTTATGTTTACAGAAAGTGCGTGAGAACTCTATTTACAGAATTAAAAACACTGAAGAACTGTGAAAATCAAGGCAAAAGATGATCACAGAAAATCTTTCAAATTAATGTGGCAAGTTTACTGCACACTAATTTATGAGTTTTAACTATTTTAATTTCTAACACTGAATTATTGCAGCCATTTGGGATTGAGGCCAAACAGCTGATTTAAAAATTTAATAATTGAAAGCCTGCAATTCATTTATTGCTTTCCTCTGAAAATGGAACTTTAAAATATTTTGAACTGCTGTGGGAGAAAAAAAAATCCTTATCTGTAAATAATTTGAAAGTTCATCTGTATTTTGCTAAGTTGTTGAGTTCAAAGTTTTACAACATGATGTGGCAGATAGACTCTGAGGACAAAGAAATAATTTGCTTGGAGTAACTGTGTAAGATACCTCTCCAAAACACTTTATCTGTCCTTTTCTTACTGGCCCTAAATTTATGTCAGATACCAATGGAAGTCCTGGCAAACGTCTTTATAATCTACAAGAGAAAAGTACAGCTTGGGAGGAATCTTAATAATTATCTTAAGAATTTAAGAGTTATGTAAGAGTTTGCTTTAAGGAAACAAATTTGCTCTTAAACCAAGGAAGATGTTAAGAGGTATAAAAAAATTATATACTATACAGGGAATTTGCAATGTCTTTCTACAAACCTGTGATGCAAATTAACAAAGAATATTTGGAGCCTTGTATCAGGTATCCTGAAGGCACAAGAAAAGCTTTACTAAATGGAAGGACACAGAAGACAGTCATAAAAATTGGGCCTAGAAAAACTCATAATAAAACCACAGTGTTTCCCTTTCTTAGCCTGGTGAAAAAAAATCAGGATAGAAAATCATTAGTTATATATTGAAAGTAGATTGGGAACTTCTTGCTGTATCACAGAACAAGAATTGATTTTACATGAGAAATGAAGGTAGGATATCAAAAATTGGTAAATGCTGAGACAGGAACTTAATAGAAAATAAAAAGGGAACGGATGCTTGTAAGTTCTCCAGAGTGTTTGGATTTATAATCAATTGTAATTAATGTTGTGAAAAGGATATTGTGCCTTTTTTATAAAATTAGAAGAGAAAAAGATAAATATCTGCATATTCTCTTACAGCCTCTGGTGTTGGTCACTGGAAAAAGATGGCTTAGTGAGTTAGAAAAACACATGGATTAGTCTAGTAAGAAAACAATGCATTCAAAATTAAATGTAAATAATATAAAATTTGGCTGTTAAGCTTTAATTTGGCTGTTAAACTCAATTTACAGACTCAACAGTTCGTTGATCAAAGGAAGAGGAAGCCCAGTTTAGGGAATACAGTTGGACAAAGCACAAAAGCTAATAACCTAGGGAAATGCCTAGTGCTTGTTTGTTGATTTTCATTGTGGACCAACAGAGGGAAACTGAAAAGATAAATTCTTAAGACTTTTATCTCCCTGCCCTGAATAGTTTCTACCTTTCAGTTACACTGATATATAAAATTTAGATTAAGCCATTAGTGTCACCAAATCATGAATAATCCTTATGGTCAAGCTAAGACTCTACTTCTCAGTACCCTACAGTGGCTGATATAATCATGCTCAAATTTTCAGCTGACATTAACTTTAAAATGACCCTGAGAGAGTGCACTGTTTTGTTTCTGCAGCAGAGGACAGGTTTTTATTTCCCTATTTATTTTCTCCAACAACCATTTCACCCACTGCTGCCTGACTCCCATCTGCTGTCAGTGTCTGAGGTAGCCTGTAAGAATTAAGACAGGCAAGACCTCCAGAGTAGTAAATTTATTCAGAATTCCTTTGTTTGTCCACTAGATGACTCTCTGATCTATTGGAATTTAGCAGGAAAAGCTGTAGACCCTGGGAATAAAAAATGGGTATCAGGGTGGGGTGGGGAAGGTGTGGGGGGAGGGTTTGGTTTGGGTTGTTTTTTCATTTGATGTTGATATCAGTACTTCAGTGTGCTAAGTTAGCACTGGAACAATCAAACCAAGGGTCAAGGCAAAAGTCAGGCTTATTTCTATAGACAACCCCCTGTTTTGCTTGGGTGGGGGTTTTTCCCCTTCTAGAGTCTTCTAGGACTTAAAGATAAGGAATCATACGCACACCCACAGAAGGAGAAAATAAGCAACCTTGACAAACTAAATAGGCAAGAGTCTCCAGTGTTGATACCATAACATGAAAAAATAAGTATTGATAGGAAACAGTGTCTGATGGTCATTCCACTGGTGTTATTTGGTCCCAAAGGCTCCATATAGTTTCAATTCATTCCTTCAGTAATTTTGGTCTCTTCATTAGAACTGATATCGTTATTCCACCACTTCTACCAAGAAAAGCTTCAGGACTGTGTACCATAAAAGTTACAGTTACTCTGCTTCTCACTTCTCTCCCTCCTGCCTCCTCCCTTCCTCCAGTAGGGAAATACTATGGTTCCTAATAACAAGAACTCAAATGCAGGTGTATGGAAGTAAAAAAATCAGCTCTAATTCGACGTTCCACAATGGAGAAATGTCTTGATGAAAGTCATTCTGAATCATGAATTGTAAGGCTGACTGCAGAGCTGACATCTGCAGCATTTTAGAGCCTGAGAAGCTGAGTGAGCTGACCAGGGAGATTATGCAGACCTGCAAAGAGAACTATTGGATGAGGACTTACAATAAATCCCAAAATGTAGTCTGCTCTCATGTTTTCTGTGGAATCAAAGAGCAGATGGTATGGCTGCTTCAGAATCTTAAGCAGGCACTGTGCTGTTCACTGTTATATATTAAACTGGATGGAAATAGGCAACTTAACAAATAATTTTTTAAAAAGTACTTCTACTTGCTTATGAAAAGTCCAGGAACTAGCATTACTACAGCAGATGTTTGTCCTCTTTTTTTGGATGATTACAATCCTTCCCAATGTAAATTACTATCATGTGGCATAACAAAGTCCAGCATGCTCCAAAATCCAAATAGATTTTACTGTGCCATTGTTCGCTGCTTATGTCTGATGGAATAAAAGAGACAACTTTGAAGATCATGTGAAGTGAATACTTACATAATTTAGTTTTGATACCACGACCAGAATCACCAATCAACCACCATTATTTGTCCAGATCGAGAAATAATCATATTGTCAGAAGAACTTATGAAAAGGCAATTTGATCAGCGGAAGTTTAATGTGATATCTAAAAGTATGAGAAAAGAGATTTGTTTGGCTTACCTATTAAAATGTTCTAATCTTCAAATGCAAGCTGGAAATAAAACTAATTATATCTACTTAAAACTGAAATAGTGTTTTCATAAAAATCATGAGGATTTCTGAAGTATTTGGATTTTCATATGCATTTTCAAATCTTATTCGAAAGTGTACTCATAATGAGTCGATCAATGAATGAATAACTAGTTTAATGTAATAAACCAAATGCTAACTACTACATCTTTCCAAGAATAGATATTATCACTTTTTATTTCAAGATGGGATTACTTAAATATATTTGTACATTTTTCCAGTAATGGAAAAACAGGTAAAGTTCAAGCCTGTGAATAAAGACCTGGTGAAATTATATTACTGTAAATGATATTTCCGTTTCAATCGTGGCTTTATCTCTGATCCTTTTTTTATCCTTCTTGAGGAATAACTGAAGCGGGAACTATGGAGTGGTGTTGGAATTTCTCAGACAGCCATTCTCACTTGATAATTTTCAGTCAAATCTGAAATTCTTGAAGGGACCATTTAAGATTTCTGCATATCAGTTTTTAATCTGGGTATCCTTTATTCATCTGTCTTTCTACATAGGAAATGTCATTACTTGATGGGATTTGATAAAGTGATTTATGGCATCTGATCAATCAGAGCATATACCATCACAATAAACTTGGAAAAAGTACAGTTGAGCAGTGAAGTAAGGATATACAAATGCTTCCTGTCATTGTCTTGCATTGGTTAGCTATGAACGGAAATTCAATAGTGAGAAATCAGAACATGAAGAAAAGAACTTGCAGAGAGGTAGCTGGCATTTTTTATTACTTAAATTCACCTTTGATACTTTGAAACTGTGTAACATTAGCACTTCAAGGTCTCCCTCATTTGAAGTAGTTTCATGTTCTGTGCCATGGCAACTACAGGCAGACTACAGCCATGAACAAATTGAGTCTAGAGAGAGCTTCAGAAGAAAGTCTGGCCCTCAATCAAAACCTTTTGAAACAGATGAAAGAATGTCTGTTGACTTGGATGGGCTTTGGCTTGAACTCTTCCAGCTTCTACAGGCAGGCTTGGGTTCTGATTACGGCTCCAGATGACGTCCATGTATTTTATTCAATTGCTCCTTATTTATATGTATTGAACAGCACTTGGAAAAGATCCAAGAATATAGGAAATTTGCCTTCAAGGATGATATACCAGTGAATGCAAGACTGTCATCCCTTTTATAATGCTACTGAATTTTCTGTGATTCCCTGCACAGTGACACAAATTTTGCATTTGGCATATCAGCCATCACACTAGACCAGGGGTGAGGTAAGATGGAATGCCCATGGACAAAAGAGCAAAGGAAGTACTGTTCACATCAGAATTGCTTCTATAACCATTAAGGCTTGGGTCAAAATTGCACTTATGTAGTTGTAGCAAAAACCCATTTTTAATTGCATTTTCACCAGATTCAAAGCTTCCTGACAGTGGGGAAAGGCAGGACTTCAAGCATATGAAGCATTAGATATAACATATAATTCAATACATGTATTATATGTTATACATTCTATATTATAGTGGACTGTCAGACCAAGAACAAGGTACCTGAGAAATAACAGCTTTTCTGCTTTAGAAAAGACAAAGACGTGACTGTTTCCGTGATTTTACAAAGTAAGACTGTCTTTGAAAGTCTGTGGCCTTTCTTTCCACTTCTGTGAGTAGAATGTGCTGATCTAAGAACATGAAAAGGAGGACAAATGGTTTACCACCTGCTGCCTGGCGACTCACCCACAGGTCACCAGTCTTGTCAAAGAGATTTGCATTGATGGAATATGAAATGGCATTGCCATCAAAACATATAAGATTATCTTTCCTTTGAAGAAAAGCAATAGCTACTGTAACTTTGAAGTTTGAGGACAGGAAGCCAATCAGTTCAAAAGTGCTAGACACAAATGGGGAAATGAATTCGACATTGCCTCTAATAGAAACCGGCAGTTTCAAACTCTGATAGATGGACTTCTTATAGCACTTTTCAATGACAAGTCCCCAGCTCGTGAACTGATTTTGAACCATAAGAGTGGAATCACTTAAATAACCATGTCCAGTCCCCCAAAAAGTTAATCTTTTTGCTATACATAAATAGATTTCACAGAACATCTACTCTGTGTGCCACCATACCCTCATGAGCACAGACATCTCCAGTAATCCCCATGTCACCGGAATAAAGCAGAAGAGACTGTGGGAGTTGCATGAATTCTTTTAAATAAAACTTTGCAGGTGATGTAAGAAAGCAAATTACACTATATGCTACAGAAGAGAAAACTGCTTCCTCTGCTTGCAAATCGCTAAACAAGAATCTGGTTAATGAATAAATCATTGAACATATGATCAAAATACAGCAATTAATCACTTGAGAAATTACAGTGCTATTAAGGGTATCGAATTTGGGTCTTCTGGCTGCCTTTAACTCTATCAATTTCACCTTTCTTCAGCTTATATTAGCCTAACATCAGGACCTCAACTTTAGAACCTGAGATTTCTCAGAGCTCTGGTAAAATGTCTTACATCACTTCCAAATCATTTTTTGTCCTTGCATCGAGTAACAGCTAAAATAAGCTATTAATCTTAAAAGTATGCTAACTCAATCACAAGTGTTTACATTAATTTCTTACACTTCAGTCTCCTGAAAGCAATGTGCTGTCTCCTTACTGTACTGACTATCACTAACACTATCTAACTGAGTTTTGATGACGATAAGTGTATATGTATCTGGCTGACTGGACATCCTATCATCCATGGAAGCAAACAGCATAATAAAGCCTTTACTAATAAGTTTACCTAGCTGATATTCTAGAGGACTATGCGCTCCTTCTTCCTAACATGAAATGTAATCTGCATTATTTATCCATGTCTTCTCTTCTTGTCTCCTGTATGCTACCTGAGATTAAGGTAAGACTAATGCCAATAATCGCCTGAGAGTTTTTCAGCAAATACAGAATGTATCTGTTCTTTTTTTTTTTTAAACAGATTCTGCTGTAATTAGCATAAAACCGGAATTCATAAATATGTGCTGATAATTTTTTCTGAGACATGCTTGATGATTTCATTAACAATACTTAAAACTTCTAGTGTTATGGAAATAATCTCTTATATACATTATATACATAAGAACACCTCTCACATTTTCTCCCAGAAAAGTTATAATCTCTTAGAACAAGCCATCAGATTAACATTTTCCAAGATATCAGTGCTGGGTTCTCACAGTGGAAAACCATTCCTCTGGCAGGTCACCAGAATTTAAATTTGGCAGGCTGTAGTGTAGTGTAAGGTTTACTTGTTCAATCAAGCATTCAATTAACTAACGTGTCAGTATGTTGGTCCTTTGTGAGACAAATAAAAGGCAGCTAAAGTGCATCGAGCCATCTGAATGGATAATTGTGTAATTAATATTTGCTTTTAATTTATTGTAAGATGTCCAGATGCTCTGGCAATCAGTTCCTGGGAAATCCTTAAAATAATTGACTGAGTTCTGTAAACCTACTAGAGGGCAGCAAGTTTTCCTGTCTCTCTCTATGTGATTAGAATTGGGCAAATGATTCAGCAGACCTTTTAAAATTTTTAAAATATTTTTATTAATATATTGTTTACAGTTCCAACATAATTTCTCTGTAATTTAATGGTTTTTTTAATAGCAGGGTTTATCTATTATCTATAATCTGTCTCAGACTGTCATTGTTTTGGAATCATACAGCACTCTCCAATTCAGTAGACCAAGATTTATTGGTTTGGCAGAGAAGAAAGCATGTAATTTCAGGACAATTTTTTTCTCAGTTACTCTCATCTTTGTGAGCTACTCCAGCAGTTAATCTTAGTTGTGTAAACACTGAACAGGGTGAGAGAGAAAGGCATTTGCAGTGTGTGATTTTATTACATACGTGTTGAGATGGGATGAGTTGTCCTCTAACTGAGGCTATATGTACAACTTTTAGGTGAAAAACTGGAGGAGGAGGGGAGACATGAGGCTTTCAGTGTGTTTTTATTCTACTTAACTACAATATGTGGACTAAGATTATAGCTATGCTAAACTAAGGTCATAGCTGTGTTAAATATTCCTGGTAGCCATTGGAGATCCAGGCATCTTCAGAGAATGACATAGCTCAGACATCCCATTCCCATTAACTATTGAAAAAGCCTAAGTCAATATTGACAACTGAAATCAGGTGAATCAGATATTTATGTGGCAACACTTTGCATTTCACCAAGGTCTGAGAGTACATGGGGTGTTTCTCAGCTAACCAGATGAGAGCTAGGGTGATTGGCGATATTGCATGTTTTATATTGACACCACTTGGTGACACTGACACCACGGGAATGGCAATGACATTTCTAAATATCATTCCATTGGTGACCATTCGTCAGTTTTGTATGATATTACAGGCCCTAGTGGGAGGTCCATTATGTGTTCCACTATGTCATTTCCAACACACTATTTTTTATGTCTGGTAAGTCTTAGAATTGATTTTTATCTCCACCCTCTGTTGCATTTGCATCATTCACCTATGCATTGCCCCCACTCAGACAGTGGACAAAATGTCATTTGTAGAAGGATCATTCCCACATCTATCACCCCTGGCTATTTTCCCTCTGACCAAAGTTGTATTGATTTTCCTACTGCGGTCTTCCTGGCTAGCAGTTAATGATCACACTCAATGTACAGATAATAGAGATGCAAGTATCCTTGTAGGGGTTAGCTGTGATCACACAGAGACATTCTTCCGCAACAGTATAAAAAAATGATAACAGAGATCTCACAAGCATTTGTCTAAATAGACACATTTATTTGAATGATAATGGAAACCCCACCCAGAAGGGGTAGACTAGTTCATAAATCAGATTTAAAGAATACTTCTTCAACCTTTACACTTGCATTCAAGATATAGAGGGGTCACTTTTAAGATAAACTGCTTAGCAGCTACCTCCTTTTTTAGATGCAGTACACTATGCTAACTTGTATGTTTAAAAATCCTAATATATTTAGTGTTTAGTAGGATACAATATTGAATTCTATGTTTTGTAAGATTTATTTTACATCTATGAAAGCTTTTTAAAATATGTGAGTAATATTTTCCAAGCTCCACATAATCTGTCTTCAGTGTTCAGTTTCTGACTGGAGTCTGCTTGGGGGCTTTATTTTCAGGAGGCAAAAGTTTGACAATATTTGGAAAAAATAACCAGTTTGAGAGGTCTTCAGTGAAATACTGAGGAGCTGAGGTACCACAAATGACAAGTTGTATTTGTAAAACACTGAACATTGAGAACAAAACCAATGAAAAACTGTATCATGTTTTTGAGCCATTCGGTCTGGAACTAGTTCATATAAGGATTGGAATAGTTAACATGAATTGAGTCTTCCTGCCAATATGACAACTCTTTTAAACTTGAAAAGGTATGTATTCCTTTTCCTCAGCATTGTTTGTTTCAGTAAAGCACATCTGATTTTTTTTTAAACTCTACGAAGGCTGCCAACCAAACAGCTCCTTAAATATCAATAGCCATCTTTTTCCTATCTCAAGAAAAAAAGAAATATGACAGTCCACAGATGAACATGAAACAAATTCTTTCTCTGACATTTTATGCTCCTACTTTATTTCCTCTCTCGTTATCTTGGACATTATTCTTAGGAAAGTCATTAAAAGTTCAAAGGTATGTATGAGATTAAGGCTTTCAGGAGAATGAAATTGAAGATCAGTTTTCAGTACTGGTATCTCTTGCAGTATGCAAAAACTTGACATTTCTATTGCTCTTGGGGTACCTTATCAGCAGACAGTGAACTTTGGGTTCCTATGGCTTAAGAATAGTTACTGGCATCCTCTGAAATGGAAAAGCAAAAGATTATCCTCTCTATTCAGCGTATGTATGCAAGCTTCTAGCATAACAAAATTTAAAGGGTATCATTTCTATAATTGGTGCTCCTAACACAGTGGAAGTTTTATCTGCATGTTTCTATCTGTACACAAAGCACAAGTATAAAAGAACAGCCCAAGATTTCTGCTGAGTATGACTTTTCTTTTTAGAACCTTTTTTTTCTACCAGTCTTTTTTTCCCTATTTCTTCAGCTTGAGAGATAAAGTAGGAAGCTCTTCTACTGCTCTTAGCTAGAGCTAATGGGACCCAGGCAGTATTACTGCCAGGATAAACCTGCATATTAACTAATTCTTCGTGTAAGGGTCTAGCACCTGACACTCTTTTATATTGCCATAATTAAAATGAGTCGATGGGTCAATTAAAGTGAACTTTTCACTATTAATGACCTTTGATTACACCTAACTGAAGAATCAATGGTATGAAGTTAGAACAGGCTGGAAATACTAATCCAGAAAGCCTGCCAGGTGGGCTGACATACCATGTAATGAGGTCTGAGTCTATAACAAAAGCAGGCTCTGTCATATTAACAGTTGTATCATACAGTCTCTGATAAACATAAATTGGTCCTTGCATTCATCTAAGGTACTTCTGTTCTATGATGTCATACCTTAACATGCAATCTAAATTTCTTCAAAGAAACTGTTGCAAATGCTCCGTCCAAGGTTTTAATTACCAGCAATGTTATGGTGGTCCGTGATTTGTTACACTGGATTTACTTTTAGCAGCTATGTATCTACTTATTTGTTTCAATAAAATATTTTTATTAAAGGGCTTTGACTTGATAGGTGAGTGAATTCTCTTTCTTCCACAGCCTCTGGAAATGACAGAAATCTCTGGGCAAGGATTTGGTTCTGACAGTCTATGTATAAACACTAATTTCTAGTTATGTCACTTGATGCATGGAAAAGGGCCTCATATCACCCACAGGTGGTTTGATGAGGACAAAGAATTTTGGATAGGTAAAAGATCAGTAGTCTTTCACCAGGTCAACAAAAACTTTGTGGATGAGGACACAGAATAACAGGGCCATTCTATTTCTTGAAATGAAATTTCACTTTTCAAGGTCTCAGTAAAACTCAGCAATAGAGCCCACAAAAAGCACTCACAGATCTTGACAGCTGATTTTCATCCTCTAGCCATTAAGTAAAGTTTCTAAAAGAAGTTAGTGCAAGCATAACTGCGGCCCAAATAACTCTGGTGAAAGTTCACTAATGAATTCAATGAAGCATGTCAAATCAGTAATAAGTGCTTTTCAAAGTCATTTAGCCTTTGAAATAAACTTAGCAATTCAAAGAAAGATAACATGAGAAAAATCAAGAAATATCAATGCCAGCCACTTCTTTACTTTAGAACAACTGCACAACAATACTTGAGCATGTCTGAACAACACTAATAATCTCAGTGATATGATTCCAAAATATTACAATGAGGAGAAGCACATTCAGATTATGAAAAAACCCTTGTGGCACTATCATTTTAAGATGCCAAAGATGGATGGATACTTCACTGGATCATTCTTTTATTTATAAATACACAAGTCAGTAGCAGCATAGTTCATTCTAAAAGGATACTTCATTATTGCAAAGTGTAGTGTTTCTTGATATTTTTCCTCCAGTAAGTAGCAATATGTCAAATCCCACATATTTAACTCACTTCTCTTGATGTCAGAAGACCACGGCATACCCTAAAGAACAAATATTTGAACAGTGCTAAAATCCTGTCAGCAAAGTCTTCGGTACCCATCTGTTACACAGATAATATACATACTGAAATGACTGACATTTGTTACCAATACTTACAAAATAGTCAAGACTTGTCATGTGTGTGTGTATGCATAACACACGGTAAGCAAATCTGTATGTATATACAAGTACATCTATTAGTTATATGTCAATATGCATACAAATTGCTCCCTAAATATTTACAATCAATTAGTATATTTTTCAGGCTTAGTTTTTATATTGCTTTCAGCTGCCTGAAAGGGCATATGGAAACAATAGGAACATATGGAAGAAAAGATCTGTTTTAAGATCAGATTGTGGTATGTTTACTCACATTGAATAACATACAAGGAATATTCCTTCTGTGGCATAAAATACTCTGCTGTGAAGAAGTGTCACAATACAGAAGTTTTTATTTATTCACACTGTTAGGTATTTGCCATTTATCTACCTCCAGTGGTGTCACACCAGAACTAAATCTGGGTTGGATTATTTATTTCCAAATTCTACCCCTTGATAATTTTCTTGAATCAGGGTTACTCTTTTATTTACACAAATTGGGAACAAGCTCTTATCTCTGCTGTATAGAGATTAACCAGAAGGCTTATTGAGGTCTCCCATTTATAAACATTATGCTGTTTAGTTTATCAGCTTAAAAATGGGACTTTTCAAAATGGATTGCCAATGCCACACTGTATCCAAAGAGTGTTTAAATTGTGAAAAATTGCTTGCTTCTTAAGGCTGATGAGACACTGCATATTTTACTCACCCTATTTTGCCTAGGCAGTAGCATCGATCTCCAAGTGTGAATGGTTTTATGTGTGAGGGGTGCACAGTTACTCACCCTCTTGCACATTGGAGAAGAGAAAGAATGGAATTTCAAGCTTAGCTCTGAATATTTTCCTTGAACAGCCTGAAGTTTAACTGCAAATTCTTCCACCCTTTTCTGCTGTACCCACACTGGTTCCAAATTCCACCTGAGTTCCTGTCAAAATAGCGGAGATACTGGCTCTACAGCATTAAACTCCAATTTTTAATTTGTGCCCAACACATGTACCCACACAGACACACAAGAGAAAGTCCAAGGGATGTTTGAAAAGCATTAACCCATTTTACTTAGGAAAATGCCAGTTTGCATAGATGATTAATGTATGTACAAGTAAGAAAATATAATTAAGGCCCTTATGGTAGACATCACACACATGAGCCTTCCATTAAATTCCACAGGAGGTTGTTGCTGAGGTCTTGATCCTGGCTAAGTCCTACTCCTTGATTTTAACCCAAAGTTAATGCCATATTAGGGCATTAATGGGAAGGGGAGAGACCTTTTATTTTAAAAATCCTGATCCTGCAAACAGTTTTACATACATGCATCATCTGCAGAATCAGAAATGCCCCAAGGTACCATAATAAAAATATGAAAAAAAAAAAAGTATAAAAACATATTCTTAATCTGAATGGACTCTGTTAATGGAAGTTCTATCATTCCTCTAGATATATCAACCTAAATTAATTTGTGCTTGATGCAATATATTTAAAATTAATACATGAAAGTGCATATTTCTATGCTCAATATAAATCCTTTAACAAAAAAAATTCTAGTTTATTTCTCAAAGGCAAATATGGATAAAGTAATTGTTAACTTCAATGGAATTTCAATATTAAAAACAGAACTTCACTGAGCATTTGTATTATTTAGACAAGGTAATACCATTTTGCAAAAGAGAGAATTTAGAATGCCACAACCACTTTAGAAAAATACAGCACTGTCAGTTTATATCTGTATAGATTATATCTATATAATCTGGAACAAATCTGTGGATATGCCCTGTAACAGAAGATTCTTAGTTCATTCCCTTTTTTCAACCTAACATCTACACTACTCTCTTTTTGATTTACTAGCAGTTCTGTAAAGTACCTGTTCCCAGTATTCATTAATTTTCTTGACAATAAACCTGTAGAAAACCCAGACAGATCAAACTAACATTCAGCCAGAAGATCCATGAACATAGGGCAACTTCACATATCAAATTTGAACTCATAGAACAGAGAAGTTAAATATTTCATAATAAAAAGGTAAGCAAATCAATTCCAGACTTGCCATGGAAACACTGACATTCAAACTAACAGCAGCACTTGATCACACTCTAGTCATGTAATATTATCCTTTAGACCCTAATTCTGCAGTGCAACTCCCTCAGCATGGTAGCCCAATCATACCTCTTTATGTATTTCTGGATTATTTCTTTGGCACTGGAACTTCCATCTTTCTCCCGGGTTATAAAGCAGAAAGCACAGTGTTTTCACACCCCAAGCAGCAACACATAAAATGTTTTAGTCACATCCAAGTATAATTATGAGCAGAATACTGTCCATAAACTACTACAGTAGAAATCTTTCATAGAAAATAACTAAATCTTGAAATTAGCAGTAGCTTCCCCAGACCACTACTTCCCCTGCAGCTGCAGACAGAGGGCGGGGAGCTGGGCAGGCTGAGGCACCTGATCCCACAAGATGCTGTGTGTGAGACAGTGTTCCCTCAACTCCAGCAAAAGTGGCTGGAGTTACAGACGTTCAATACATCGCATAAACAATCTATAACCTCCGGCAGTTTCGCACATTACTTACCTGAATATGAAAGACACTTAAGTGAAATGAGGCAAGATAATTAAGAATGTGCACATTCTAGCACAGACCAAGGGCCACTTCTCGTCACACCCCAAAGGCCATGTCATGTTGCACCCTGCTTTCAACCTGAAATCCACTATATGGATCAATAGCATATTGCCATAAAAAGCATTCTATGAGGCTTTTGGTTTAGGTTGAGGTTTTTTTTTGTTTTATACAACCGTAACACTTGAAAGGAGAAAAAGAATCCTAAAAAATGAAAACAAAGTCCTCTGGAGACATAGATGGAGATGGAGACAAAATCTGACAGTGGCAAAACCTATTTTGCTACCCATCCTTAGAGTCCTCTCCCGATACACACAGCCAATAACCAGTAAACATTCTGGTCATTATAGGAAAACGTTTCACAAAGGCTCTCTGTGTTTCAAGAGGACATGAACTGAATTTTTAATAAAATGTTAAGTCTCAAAGCAATTCAAAAGATTGCATTTTGAAAAGAGAATCGTATCTAAGCAAAAGAAATTCTATAGAACTGTTACTCAAACAGCTAACAGAAAGCTTGAAATGTGACACAGAAGAAAGAGTGCCAAGTATCTTGACATTGATGTCATATTACAAGTCAGTACTTCAAGAGCAGTGAATGAGATGTAAATATTTACCCTAGGTAGCTAGACCAAAGAATGCAAACAGATTCCACAGATATAATACAGTTTGTCAATATCTTTAGTGCTGGAAATGGAAATGTTAACTCTGCCAGGCCACTGATCCTGGAAGATAAATACAATCAATTACATTTTTTACCTGTAACTCATTCGCATCATTGCTTTTCTTGCAGTTGACTGCTCCCTGTCTTCCAATTCTTGTTTCAAGGCACTGAACAACTTTTTATATCCACTTTTCATTCAGTCTTTTTCACAGATTCCCTACTGCCATCTCAGGTTAACACTGCTTGTTTCAGAACTCATCTGTTTTCTTCCCATATTTCCTCAGTGTTGCCTGTGTCCAGTGTCTCCCATCTTCTCAGAAACATGGCCCTTCTGGTCTCTGAAGTGTCATCTTAAATCTCACTCTTCCTCAAGCTCCACAAATTTTAACTACCTCCTGCAATCCGATCCAGAGTTCACTGGTCAGCAAGAGCCATTAACTTCAATGGGCTATGAATCAGGACCAGATTGCTGCCAGTAGCTCTGGACTGAAATCTAGCTGAAGAAAAATAACAGAAAAACTGTATGGGCACCCTTGTTACTAATTACAGACTGCTACTTGAGCACAGTCATGGCAATACTATATCCTACATTAATACCATCTGTAACTATTTCCAACACATTTTCTCCAGTCCTTGTGCAAAGGACTAAGGCCTTACATCATTGTACCTTTATCTGCACAAATTCAGAGTGATGCCAAAGGTGTCTGACAGGGCTTCAATAAATAAGCATACACTAGCTCCTATCATTTCTTTTCTATACTACACAATACCATTCTACATCTAGCTAGGTAAGACAAGTAGAATAATCATGTTTATGAACCACGTTAGTAAATCTTTGCAAAGAAATCCAAAGTTAAAATGGCTGCTTAGTGACAGAGTATACAGGAAGCACAGAGAAAAGTTTAAAGCCGGTATGTTTTAAATTCTCACTAGTGAGGACAAAAAATTCTGTTCTTCCAAGGAATCTCTGTCTAATCCTGTTATTAATCTAACAGCAATTTGAAGAAAAAGCAGTTCTAGAAATCAAAAATAACACTGTGACTCTACCTCGTTCTTCTTGCCTTCATTCATAAACAGTCTGGTACCTCCTCTTCATTTAATTGTCCCTGCCTCTTGAAACCTCAGCTCTCTAATGCATGTTTTTTATAAAGAAAAATTCAAATACATTGCCTTTGCCCACCTTTCCTTTTCCTACCAGTTTTTAATGTCTTGTAAGTGCCTTGCTGTAAAGCCAATGCCTTTCTGCAATCCCACAGTGCTCCCACCAAGTAGTACAGGGAAATCAGTTCTAACAGACGATTTAGGCCATCTAATGTGGTACAATAAGATACACAAACACTAGGTAGAAGATGCTGTTCATGTTATGGGAAAAGCTATCATCATCAAACAGCAATTACCGCCTATATAAAGCTAAAATATTACACATTTATTAAAAAGTATGCTGTGGTTTGAGGCTATTTTAACAGTAATTACAATTCACATTTTTACCCTATATTGTACTAAAAAAGGTACTTTAGGGAAAGGGATAAAAGTGACACTGTCTATTACCTCATAACTTTGCCACGTGTATCAGCAAGGACAAAGCCAATTAGATGACCTTCAATGAAGAGGCGCAGTTTTGTGGGGTATAGGTTTTTGTTCATTTTTTCTTAAATATGTTTATGCTAATAATTTTATTATAATGAAGTACACTCCACCCTCACAGCTTCAGCTATAGTAGGCAAATGCTTTGTACAAATGAAATTACTGTTGCAACGAGGTTGCTTATGACATTGTTTAATTAAAAAAAAAAAAAAAAATAAAAGAGTTGGGACACAGTACATTGATAGGGGGTGGAGTGTATCATATATACAAAAGAGGGGTATTACTTCTGTCATCTGACATTGATGTGGGAAGACAGAACAAAACCAAATGCATTTTCTTCCAGCACTGAAACATGCAAAGACAAAATTACAAGTTGTATGCAGCTCAGAATAATAAAAAGAAATGCCCCAGTATACTTGTTTAGATTTTTTTAAAAATGTATTTAATTCTCTGATCTTCCACTTCAAAACTTAGAATTAAGCAATGAGTGAACAGGATCTGAAATACAGACAAGGCATTGCTCACATCACATTAAAAGGCATCTTTTAAATGCTGCTGTGGATTTCTAAACTTACACTGAACAGAATTTTTAGTTGCTGGGAATTTGAAATGCAAGATGAACTTGGCCACATTAAATCTATTTCTTTAAGTGGAATTGCAAATATGCAATAAATTGCTGTTCCAAAGAGGCAACATGCAGAATTCAAAATTGTTTCTTGCAGGATTCTGTTGACCTGTGTATGAAGAGCTATTGAAGCAGTGGTTCAAAATCCACAGCTCAAGCATTAGATCCTAGTGGCTGGATCTCTGTGTATATTGTTCTCCAAAATACACCACTTCCTTTTAACCACTGAATTTAGTTTTAGGAAAACAGCTGCTCACCAACTTTTTTCAAGAAAAAAAAAAAAAAGGCAGGGAGGGTGGGAGGAGGGAAGAGGTGGAAAGAGCTTATGCATTATGATGACATTTAGCAGAGAGCTGCAAACAGAAAGCAAAGACAAATATTTTAAATGTGATAGATTTCAACCAGAAACGTGAACGTATTTTTTCCTTATAAATAGCTTGCCAGAGTTGGCTGGGACAAAATTTGGGTTGCAGCTACAGGCTGAAGCAGCAGTGTGGAGAAACAAAACAAACAGACATTTATTCTCCATCCCAACACCCCCTTTCTCTCCCAGTTAGCAAAGTATGACTGATGCTTTTGGTTGGTTGCAAGGCAAATATTAGCTAGAATCTCATTTAGCTACATCCACATCCACAGTCCCAGATGCTTAAAACTTATCATGGATTAAAGCCATGAAATAAAAATTAAAAAAGAAATTTCAATTTGAAATTTTATTGGCATGTTGCTAGAATGGTCAACATCGATCGACAGGACTTTGTCCACATACTCTGAGAACAGCCTTCCTGCACCTCCCCCCTCTTTTCTTCCTCTCTCTTGCTCTTTCAGCATTAATGCTATTAAAAGCCAAACAAAATACTGGCTATGGGTGTAAAGAATGCTGGTTTTTTTTGGAATGTTGCCATGGATCCTGCTTCCAGTCGCGTCCCACGGAAGGAGGGTGCAGCCTCCTGACTCTATGGCAGGCTGGTCTCCCCAGGCAGGGCAGAAGGAAGATAGCCACATACTCCTGCTCCTCCCTATTCTTTCCCATCCACTATAGCCAGGTCTTTGATCACCCTCAGTTTGCCACTGGCATCGATCCTGCGCTTCTCACGTATTAGATCCTCCAGGCTGTGGAACCTCACCGTGTGCACCTTGTTCTCTGCCAAGTGGATCTTGAGATAGTACTGCTGCTGGTGCTGGGTGCCAGCAGCCGCCTGCAGCTCCCCTCCGGCTTTGAACTCCCTTTTCCCGAAGCGGCACCAGGCGGCGAAGCTCTCGGAGTTAGTCCAGCAGATCTCGTCGCTTTTTAAGCCCAGGTGCCCGCAGGCGTTCTGCACCACCAGCTCCGCCACCAGCGGGCGGAAGCGGTACCAGCTATTCACCACCCGGCCCACGTTGCCCGCGGCCGCCTCGTACAAGCTGTCCTGGCGGATCTGCCCCTGGTGCAGGTGGATGATCTGCCCGCCGCCCACGTACACGGCCCAGTGCGGCGGCGGGTGCTCCGACGGCCCCAGGTAGAGCAGCTCCAGCAGGTCCCCCGGCTTGCAGAGGGCGGGCAGGGCTGACACCGAGTAGACGCTGAGGTCCCCAGCCTGGGGGCCGCTGCTGACCTTGGAGAAGATGCATTCCTGGCCGCGGAAAGCGGAGAACTGGGTCTCGTTCAGCACCAGCTGGTGGTGGAGGTGGTGGGTGGGCGTCTCCTGCCCAGGGCTGCCGGAGCCCTTCACGCCGTACTTGTCTGGCTGGCCTCGCTCGTCCAGGTCCTCCTCCTCATCCGAAAAGAAGTAAGCCACCCCGACGCGCAGCTCGTCCTTCTCGATCCCCGAGGGGTCCCCGGTCGGCAGCTCGCTGTAATTCAGGTGGGTGATGCGATCCAGTTGATTTCCCATCAATGACAGGGCGAGGCGAGGGCAGGAATCGCCGGATCTGAAGGAGGGTGGGGTGGGCAGAGACAGAGAAGAACAAGAGATAGGAAGGAGAGTGCACGCAGAGGGAAGGAAAGAAATAACGAAAGAAAAACAAAATCAAGGCACATACAAAAGATTTCAGCAATTCCGCCCTAAGCCCTCATCCCTTCCTGACTCCTTCCCTCCCCTTCGTGCAAAGGATAAACTCCCAGTGCGGATCCTTCCCCCTACCCACGGGGTGCGGGGCAGGGCAGAGCCCCGACTCCGGAGTGCCCGGCTCCCAGCGCCGCCACAGGAGCCTCTCCGCCGTCCGCCGGCTCCGCGCGGGGGGACGGAGCTGCGCCGGGAGTCTCCGCTCTGCGAGGGCAGAGGGCTCCGGGGGCGCGGGGAGGCTCCGGCCGGAAGGTCCCGAGGTCTCCCTCCGCCGGTGCGCAGCCGAACCGTGCCGGGCAGCGCTGCGTGCCGGAGGCGGCTGGAGGAGCGCCCGGCCCTGGGGCTGCCACCCCTTCCCGCCCGGTGCCCGCACACCGGCCAGGACCCGGCAAGGCATAGGCAAAGAGCAGGCGATCGGCACCCCCGCCCGCAGGGTCCCTCCCGGCCCCTTCCGTACCCGTGGTCGCCCAGCGCCAGAACCCCCCCAAACTCCTTTAAAGTCGTCCTGTCCCCATGGGCGCCGCAGAGTAAGCACAACCCGTCCTCCCCGCCGCCGCCGCCCGGCTGCTCCTCCCGCGCCGCTGTGGGCTGCCCGGCCCCTCCGGCGAGCCTAAGTACCGGCGG
>VXBT01012514.1:752770-839058 GCA_013400235.1 Oriolus oriolus
CGCACCGCGTGACGCCGCTGCCAAGCCACCCCTGCACCGGACAGAGGTAAAAAGGAGGAAATAAAAGCAAATTAAAAAAAAAAAAACCAAAAAAACCAAACAAAAAAGTAATTTCTATCAAACTAACCCTCCCAGGAGGGACGCAAGTGGCCAAGTTTCTGTGTCCCTTGAGGTTGGAGGTGGGTTCCCCTAACCTCACTTCAGCCACCTCAGGTTGCACCTGTGCTGTCTGAGCTGATACCCTGGGCTTCCTTGTGCTGAGGAGAGACAGGCAGTTCCAGGGGGCTGCTCCTCTCGCCTGTTGCACCTCCTATTTTAGGACGGCATGAAGTGCCCTAAGGAGGTGCTTGTCCTTTGCGATCGCCTAGTGAGAAGTTGGAATGTCTGATGGTTGGTGAGATGACTCTGTCTTTCCACATCTGGACGAAGCAGTGGTTGTGGGTTGTCCTCAGATTTGACTAGAAGACATGCTATGGCTTGTTTTAAGTAAAAAATGAGACTGTCTGGCAGTAGCAGTCCATTTCTTCCGAAAATGTGTGAAATTTAAAAATCTGTCATCTATAGTAACTAGTAACAATACACACTTTTACACCTAATTTTGCACATTATGGAAATGGAACTCAGAAATGATTAGTTCATTTGACCACTCCTCCGCCGCGAGGAGGTGGCAAGGATGGGATTGTAACCTGGTTCTTTTGTGTTCTTAGTCTTGCTCTAACCATGTGAACTTCTGAGAAGTGAGAATTTAAATATTTAAGACGCTTCATGAAAAAGATCTAATGACATTCTTTGGTTCAGATGTGAATCATATTAAAGTACCATTTTTAACTGGAAGTAAATTTACTACTTTCTTTGCAGTGGAAGTAGTTTTGTCATCTAGACATAAGAATTTCTGTTTTCGGTGTTTATGGATAATATCTCTCTTCGCTGCCGTCCTTTTCCCAGTCTTAAGGTTTAGTTAACTGAAAGCAGTAATGCTATCACTTTATTCTCATGATAGAGAGACATACATCCTTAAATAAAAATAGTGAATTTCAGTTTTTCAGGGTTCAAGCTGTATACCTATGTTCATATGGATCAAATGCTGAGTTTCTTAGGTAAACATGTTTACTTTGAATGATCCTTTTCTTTTTCCATTCAAATATTGATATAGCTCTTTCTAGAATAGCATCTTCTTGTTCTCATTTTTTTAACATATCCAAAGGCATCACATCATAAATGGAAGAGAAAAAAGAGGTGTGTTTAGTGAAATTCAAAGACTGACATCACTTATTTTTTCACTATGGCAGTTACACTAATCTGTTGATGATTATAGACTTCTCATGTCTCATAAACTCAGGGGTTGCAGCCTGAGACTCACAGGAA
The DNA here is from genome assembly GCA_013400235.1 of Oriolus oriolus. Taxonomy (NCBI): domain Eukaryota; kingdom Metazoa; phylum Chordata; class Aves; order Passeriformes; family Corvidae; genus Oriolus; species Oriolus oriolus. The sequence continues at coordinate 754,136 of VXBT01012514.1, forward strand.
TTAAGCTGATTTATAGCAGTTAAGGATGTAACATTCCGGGTCTGTAGAATCAGAAAGATAATTTGAAAAAAAATTTAAAAAATAAAGAAAGATTGTTTTCTAATATATGCATTTTAAAGTTTCAGAGGACTAAACATAACAGATGGATGTTATTTATCTCTGGAATTGTGTAAATGCTTTTCTAATGATTGTCAGAAATTATATGTTCTTTTACAGCATGACCTTCACCAACTGCAACATTTTAAATTAAATTATGAAGACACTCTAATAGGTTTAGAGCTAAGGCTGTAAAACAGTGTTTAAATATTTTGATTTCTTTTTTTAATAACTGTTAATGTGCTTCATTGTTAAAGCTAGTCCAAGTTGAAAGCCATTTTCTGTAGACCTTCATCAACAGTTTCTGTTTTCTAAACACTTTACATTTTTCCCATTTAAAGTCTGCATCTTTTTAGGTTGCGCTCGCACAGTTCACACTTCCCACGTTTGCCAATCATCAAGGCTATGTGGAGTAATTTTTAGATCATTCTAAACAAACAAAACATTATTTCATCCTTTCCGTGCAAAACAGTGGAGAACAGGCTGCTTCAGCAAACTGCAGGTGCAAAAGGATGGAGTCTGGGTATAGGAAAGGCTCTGCACTTCGAACTAGGTGGACTATCTCCTGCCAAATTTTAACCATTTTTGGGTTATCGTCTGTGGTTTTGCAAGTCTGCTCAATGAGAGTATTCTGTCTCTTGCTGAAGCATTTACAATCCCTTACAATCCACCTCTCTTCATGACCTGTATTCAACACACCTCCAACACCCATTTTCTTGTTTCATTCCAGTTCTCTTTGTACACCATCTCATCAGTGCTTTGTGCTCTACCACTATCCCTCAAGAAGAAATTCTCCCGCAGTTTCTCTTCAGTCACAGTTTTAGGATAGTGTCACGAAGTTGCCTTAAAAAAAGAAAATATTCAAAAAACTCCCATCAACTAACAAACCAACCAACCCCAAACTTTTATATAACTGTGATTAACGGATACTGCTGGAGATGTCTGTTTTGTCTGAGCTAATTTGATTAATGAATTTATAATCTGCTTTAGATGTTTAACTTCTGGGGGCTTACTTAGCAAAGCAGTGAGTGCAGGCTCTTAGATGATGGCACTGGCAGTGCAGCATCACCCTGTTCACACTCCCTCTGATCAGCTTCATTCTCATTAACCACGGTCATAATCTCTCCTTGCACCAGGACATGGGAATTTACAATATTCCTAACCTGTTATTACTCACCCTAACAATTTTTTCTGCATTCTGAACATAGGAAAGAAACCCAGTATGATCAACATCTCTGGCTCTGTCCCGATCTACTCTGAGTGAATTTATATTTTTCCATTGCTATTTTTTCTTTTTATGCCTTTTTCTATACTTGGCATTTTGTAACTGTTGCATTTATGTTTAATTTAATACAGTGAAAACCTTTTTAAATATGTAGCAAAATAGATACCAAATAGCTTATTTTTTAAACCTTACTTTTTAAGTGTTCTTATCATCCTGCCTTGAGCTGAGCTTTGGAGCCTAGGACCCCTAATGCTAAAAGTGGAGCTGAAAGCACCGTTGATTTTAATGAGTGGAGAACATTTGTGCAGAAAAATTTAGGAACGCATGTTTCAAAAAACAACCAGAGATAAAAAAATTGATGATAAGGGTGGAAACTTTCTTATCTGTTATGAACTTCAGATTGGAGAAATCTGTCCATTACAATCTTGTTAATGTTGAATCTCAGATGCCCAGAAGCTCTTATCTATTTCAGGCACACTACACTTGGTAGAAACTAAATACAATTTCTACATCTAAGTAGTCTGGGAGAGTCCTGAGGTTTTGGATAGGCTGAGGGAGCTGGGCCAATTCAGCCTCGAGATTACTGAGGGAGACCTCATCAGTGTCCATCAGTATCTGAAGGGAGGGTGTCAAGAGGATGGACCAGGCTCTGCTCAGTGGTGCCCAGCAACAGGACAAAAGCCAGTGAGCAGAAACTGATGCACAGGAAGTTCCACCTGAACATGAGAAAGAACTTCTTTTCTGTGCAGGTGACCATGAGCTGGAACAGCTTGCCCAGAGAAACTGTGGAGTCTCCCTCACTGGAGATATTCAAGAACCATCTGGGAACAATCCTATGCCATGTGCTGTGAGATAACCCTGCTTGAGCAGGGAGGCTGCATCAGATGACCCACTGTGGTCCCTTCCAGATTTTGGTCCTTCAGCCTTGGACAGCTTTTGCCATTTTTATCCAGTGATGGTGAAATATAAAACGTGAAAACCCAAGAAGATAATTGTGGTCACAGTTTTTCCTGTTGCCTCTTTTCTACTCTTCTGCTGGCTTTTGGTGACTTCATGATTCTTGCATTCACAAGGTCACTTGTAAGTAAAATTGTCCAGGACCTGTTCTCTGGCCCTGAGGTACGGTATAACCACATAATTGCCTGAACATTCCAAACTCCAAAACCAAATGGCTGCATCCTAACTGCCTCTTAGGAATTATTCCTAATCCATTTTAATCCCTAAATTATATGGAAGAATAGTATCTGACTCGTGCCAAAGCTTTTCAAAAGGCTGTGCTACCAATTAATTGTATGAATAATGCTTCACTGATCCTTGGACCTGTGGGCTGGGCCTGTGTAGCCAACTGCTTAGACTCTACTCAGCTCCTGATGGAGAGGTGGAGCATGAGCAAGTGTATTTTTTATCAAACGACACTTGTAAAGACTCCAGATGTAATTTCTGCTTCCTGATCAAGTGATACAACCAACAAGATATTGCAGTAGGAAAGATTTTGAGAAGGAATCGGAAGAAATACCTTCATTTAATCATGTTTATCTTTTTAAGGCTGTTATGTAGACAGAATCCCAAATGGGGAAGTCACTTTAAGTTCTCAGGGAGCAGCAGGTCAGCCTGCTGGGCAAGGACAGGGTTTGGGGAGCTGGAGTTGCACCCAAGTGCAGCTTCCCAGTGCCCTGGCAAGGGGAGAAGAGCAGGAGTGCTGGGCTGGGGCCAGCTAAGGCCAAGCCAAGGGAGGTCATGGCAGTCCTGCAAGGCCATCCCAACTCAGCAGCCTGGCCCAAGCATGGGCCAGAGCTCTGATGAAGCTCCCAAGTCAGGGCCTGAAGCCCCATCCCAGCTCCTCAAAGCTCTTCCTCATTAACTTTGCTTTTCTCCTGGACATCTTATCCAAGGTTCATCTTATCAGACCTGATCTTGAACAGAAGTAGCAAACCCTGAGGAAGCGAGGAAAGAGTTTGTAGATCTTGCACTCAGATCCCTGACAGCAGCATCATATTCATTCATTGGAGTATGAAAGAAAAATAGCTGAGGGACTAGATTTTCATTTAGATGTCTGTCTGTACACTAAATGGAAACTGAACTGAATGCATTGGCTTTTTTTTCAGGGGGGAGGGGGAGGATGTTATATCTTAAATTACTACTGTAAGTAAAAGAAGCCTTCCCTAGGATTACAACAATATCCTTTATGAACTTTTAAAGAATTGGATGTTGATGACCATGCAGTTAGGTCAATTAACAGTAAATTTTATTTCTTGATCCTAGTCAAATAAGGAGAATTCACTTATTCATAGTAGACTATTATGCTTAAGCAAGTTTTTTTTTTTTTTTGGTTTGGGAATGTAGTGTAAAAGTTCATACTATTTACACAAGTTTTATTTTACTTTTTGTCAGTATTATGAAATAATATAAAGTATAATCTAGCCTTGTGGTGAACCTGACCAAGTGATTGTAGCCACAGAAGCAGCAGATATGTGTTGGAAAGATCTTGGTAAAGTAAGCTTGATCTTAAATTTGCCAGTTTAATCGCATATAGGTCCAGGTAGGTTCAGTATAAAATAATTTTTATTCTCTTAGTTTTATTTTATTTTATTTTTATTCCCCTTATTTGGGCTTGAGGTTTTTTGCTGGTTGGTTGGGTTGGGGTTTTTTTTCAGTAAAGACAGTTTCATATTATATTTAATAATGAGTAAGAGGATTCCAATTGATAGCAAACTTTCACCCCAGCTACCTACTCCCTCAACTTCTTTCATAGGTTATCTTGTAATCATGTAGTTATAGGGTGAGTTTGAATCCACAGAACTGCTATAACAAGATCTTGAATGTCTGCCAGAAGAAAAACATCTTTTTTAAAGGTGTTGGCACTCTGGAGCTGGTACTTTGAAACTGAAACAGTCATGAATATTGGTCCCTTCTGAATATAGGATTTTGACATGGCTTTAATAAAGGTGGTTACATTTTTCCTTCTGTAAAGGGAGAATAATAATGGCAGTCTACTAGGAAAATTTCCACAGTCTCTTCTAGCTCTTGCTACAAATAAATCTAAAATAAAAATGACATTGTAATGTTTGTACAGGGAAAAAATATCTCCAGAAAGTAGTGCAACTTCAAAAAATAAACTGCCAGAAAAAAATAAATTCAAAAGTATTTGTAATTGTCTTCTAATGCAATCTTGTTAGTTGGACTACTATCACATGGCAAATCAACTTTTTGATGTCTTTCTTCAACTGACATTTTGCAATTGCACACAGGGCTTTCCTAAATCAGTTTTAAAGATTGGAAACCTTTTTAGAAATATCAGACCATAAGGAGTAAAGTAGTGGTTCTTCACAAAAATTACATTTTCAGTATATGACTCTCCATTGATGGTGTGTTAAATTTGTCCCTAAATGACTTAACAAGGAGTAGATAATATGTTTCTAAGTGCACACTAGTTACTTAATTATTATTATCTTATTATTATCTCTTTCCTAGCTACTGAAAAAGGCAAAATGTTTTCTTAAGTATGACATGACATTTTCTTTCATTTCCCCTTTAAAACTAGAGAGATTGTCCACTATACTTTCTTTTTTTGTCTTTTTAAATTGTTTTTAATTGAAAACATGTAGGCAACCTAATATCTGCCTGCTTGTATTATATATAACAGGGTTATTTGCTTGGCTTTTTCCATTTTCATATGTGCTTTAGGATCCTTTATTAAGTCATTGTTCTGTAACTGCATTCTATTATAATTTCACTCATTTTTAATAATATGTATGATATTTCTGCTGCCCTGGAGGACTCCCATGAAAATTAAATGTTGAAATAAAATGAGCATCCAATGCTTCTTTCTATTAGGCCAGTTAATATTTTATAAAATATATTTTATCTATGAGTCTTTCAATACCTGAACCCAAAAATGACTTTCTAAATATTATGAGCGCTAACAAATACCCCTTGACTGAATAGCAAAGCAGAAATTCAATCTGTATGACAGCTGCTATTCATAAACAGTTTGAGCTTCACTCTCATGGTTTATGCTGTTAGCTGAACCCTTTTGACTGAGTTACAGAACTAGATTCAGTAAGGTAGTCATACCTTGATATATATGAAAAACCTTTTGGAGGGAGCTTCTATTTTTCTTTTTCAAATACAGAGCCCAGTCTTGGAGACCTAAATCATTCAAAATGCATATCAATTTTATGGCCAGACCAGCATCACCCTGCCTACAACACAGAAAAGCCTGTCAGAGATACACGCACACAGTTTTCTTTGAATCCAGTGAGATTTCTGTCTGCATTCAAAGAAAGAATACAGCCTTAGATGCTTAGAAATGACAAATGTATACAATTAGAATTCATTCCATTTGCTAAGGTGTATAAGTATTGAATAAAGTAATTGAGATTGCACTGTGGTTCCATTAAAAATAAGTTTCTGCTCAACAAAAATTGAGTAGCCCAAATTTGTAAATTCATTATCATTCAGTAATTTCCAAGCAACATTTACCCAGCCTCTAAACAATCTTGGGTCCATTGGCTCATGTCTATTCATGTATATAATTCTTTCACTTAAAATTCTGGCTCAGCTAATTGACTCGCAGGTTAACCCTGTCATCTTCATACTCTTTTTTTTGCTGATTGTGTCCATACAAAACTATTGTTTACAGAAGGATTTTTTAGAGATGTAGAATACTAAACTGTAACCAACGACTTTATGTATAATGCATAAATGAGTGTAGACTACCGCTCATTTTACTTAGCTGTGTTGTTCCTTCAATAATAATGGAAGAAAAAAGCCATGCAAAATTTATGTTTATCCCTAAGTTTAGAAGATGCAGCATGATTTGAATATACTCAGGACAAGTTGCATAAGGTATGACAGTAGTACCTTAATTTCTTCCTTCCCCCTTTAATTTCTTCCTTCCCCCTTTTTACCTTCCTTTTCTGCTTTAAAAAAAACAGAAATTAATTTGATTTTAGTAGAGAAAAAAATCTGACTGAAAAGGAAAGAAAAAAAGTCTGACTTGAGACAAGACTGGTTTTGTAGTTGTTTGTTTTACTTTTAGCTGTGGTACAAAGTCTTTTAGTGACCCTGGTCATGTCACTGAGACCTAGGCTGGTGCCATCAATTAGTATTTAAAGAACTAGAAGCAATTTTCTGTTTAAAACAATTACTCATCTTAGGTGTCAGAATTCTGGGTTTAGTTCCTTATGTAGCCACAGTGGTTTAAAACTCTGTCATTCAGTTCAAGTGTAGCTATTAGTTAAGACACAGTACAGGCTACCTCACTATTTTCTAGTTACCATGTTGTAACCTTGCTCTCGTTGAGAAAATTATTCAAAGAAACATGAACAAAACTTTTAAATAAGAGATTAGAGTACTCACCTGAAGGCAAAGGTACCCGGGTTCCTATTTCTGTTTCCATAGTTCTAAGACTATTTAATGTAAAAATGGAAATAGCCTTGAGATGAGAATGTTCATCCAAAAATAGGTGCTTCGTTCTTTCCTACAAAACAGAAAAAACCCTGTATCCTCCTTTGTTGGTGTCATGTTTTGGATTTTACTGCTGATTATGGAATGGATGGTCAAGTGTTTCACAATTTGAGGCAGGCATGTTTTAAAACCTCATGATTTTGTGTTGTGCTCAGGCCTGCGGTGGATGGTTGATGTTGCAGAACACAGCACAGAGCCCTGAGGACGATCCCCAGGGATTTAGCAGGAGTTCACAGGAGGCCCCTGTTGATAGGTGCTGTGCTGCTTACATCCAGGAAACCTCAGGCATGCCTGTAATGAGAAGCACTAACCTCTTGTAAACTCAAATCTACCGTCTCTCTTGGGTTTAAGTGCCTCCAAGTTTAGGCAGCAGCTGTTGCTTTGCTTTTCAGATTACAGTTTCTGCTTAAACATCTCCATTTTCTCCAAATCCTTCTTCAGATGTTTAAATCCATTATTGGCTCTATCCCTTAATCTCTGTTCTGCTTACCTTCCCCTATGTAAATGGGACTATTCATACTTCTTTCACCTCACTTTACCTTCTGTGTTGCCTGATAGCAATTATATAGGACAAGGGCTGTCTCCAGGGGAGACATCTCTCCAGGGCAGGTATAAGTGAAATACAACAAACATAGGATATGGGGCTACTGTCAAACACAAATAATAACTTCAATAATATAACTGCATACTAATTTCATTTCACTTTCCTTTTCCTTAGGCCATCACTGATATTTTATGTACAATGCTATAAGAATTATATTATTTTGAATGTCGTCAAGTTGGGGGGGTGATAATCCACAATACAGATGAAATTCTGTGTGTGGAAGCATGGCCCATGCAGCCTCTGTGCTGTGTTTGCAGAGTATGAGAGAATTGCTAATGATAAAAGGCCTTTGAAGATTTTGATCCCTGGGATAAGCTTGTAGAGATTGTTGTTCTGTGGCCATTTCATGGGGAGAAAATCACCTGAGGCTGACATGGTAACCCCATGTCCAGAATATGGTGAAATTCACAATTATATAGCCCTTACATGGCCAGTGAATCTTTTGGTGCAGTTAAAAAAAAAAAAACAAAACAACAAGACAGCATATGAATTCTGAAGCTTTTGAAACTTTACCAGACATTGTAAAAAACCACCCCCCAAAAAAAAATTTAACCTATGAAAAAGTAATTTTCTATTAAGTCAATATTTTTGACCTGAAGAATGGGATTTTTTAAAATATGCTCTTTTTTTTTTAATTGGGAAAAGGAGATAATTATATATGAAGCATATGTAAGTGGAAGGTGAAATTTTCATTTGAAAGATGAGGGTTTTTTTTCTCCTTGCTTATAAAGACTAAATGCTAATGTCAAAACAAAATATTTAGAATCTGCAAAAATGCTGAATATTTTTGAACTGAAAGGTTTTGCTGAATTTAACTTGGAGTTGAAAAATAGATTTGATAACTGAGTAATATATTTCTTGGTACACAGAGTATTTGCCAAAAGAAAAAAAAAAAAGTCCTTGTTTTAAATAAACTATTCTGACAGAAGCATGTGAGCTGGGTTTATGACTGGAGTCATACATGATATTTGACAGAAGAATGCTTTTCCAGACCAGAAGCAGATAACTCCTTGCAACCCCAGAGATACCTGAACAGGGAAACTGGGGTTTGATAACCTACCCACACAAAATATGATTAAGCCTTTTTATGTGTCTAGTTGAGTATTAGAGATAAATGAAGCTAATAAAGAGGAAAGAGTCGGAAAAGAACCTACTATAATAAGTTAAACTGAAAATGGTGTAAATCACATATGTTCATCTCAGCTTTAACTGGGCTCATGGTTCTTAGTGAATAATTTATTTGAAACATTCTTTCTTGTATTTTTTTCCCCTTCTGTTCACAAATAGCTTATGAGAAAATAGCTATTTTATCAAATGTATTAATTGAGCAAAATTGTTTTTTTGAATAATTTTCATTAACAGAAATTGCATCGTGTTTTTACAGTCAATTTCTGGATTATTACTTGTGCTCATGAACAAAGGCTTGAAAAAGTACTTCTAGTATTGAAATGTTTCTGACACATAGTGCAAACTCCTAAGTCCCCTTTGTAAATGAAATAGTGGGAATTTTCATGGTATCAGGATAAAATCCCATCAGTACAAGATAGCTGGAAGAAAGATAAACCAAATCATGTCCAAAGGAGACATAAAACACTACATTTTTTAAAAAAAAATTATTAACCCTTTGGAAAAAAAGATAGAGCAATACAATCTAATGCACAATGTATTTTGTGGAACAGGCAAATAAATTCTTTGGTTTCCATATAGTCAAAGGAAAAATAAAAAGAAACACATTAGTATATTTATTATCTAATCTGCACCGTTCCTGAACAATGTCTCTGTGAGTACTGGTAGACCACAGACAGTCTTTTGAAGGTCTTTACAGTTCCAGAGTCCATAACCTCCCAGAAAATCTATTTCAGCACTTCACTATTCTTACCATTTTATTACTGTTTTCTAATATTCTAATCCTAATTTCAAATATTGCTGTAGTCTAAACCCATAATTTCTTGTTCTATCTCTTAGGTCATGGAAAATAATTTATTCCTTCTCTCCTACTTGCAACCTTTTACATATTTGAAAAATTTCTGCTTTTCAGTCTTTTTGTTTTTTCTTAGGTTAAAGAATCATAATTCATTCATATTTTTCTTTCTCTCCAGTTATGTTTTCTAGAATCCCAGTTGTTCATACTATTCCACTGAGCTCTCTTCAATTTTAAATCTTTCACAAACTGTGGTGCTCAAAATTGGAAAAAGAAACCCAGCTGGGGCTTGAACAGAGCAGAGTAGAACAGAAGAATTGTTTACAGGCTGTCTGACTATTTCTAACTTTTATTGTGGTCTATGCCTTTTTGGATCAGAGTGGCACTGTTAATTCACATTGAGATTGTCACCCAAATACACCTTTTTCTGTGAAACTATAGCATTATCAGGTAATTTCCCACATTCCTGTTTCTGACCTTAAAATTTTGAAATCTGTGAATCTTGTGAGTTGCTACAACTTATTCCCCTGGTAATTATATTCAGAAATTCTTTCATCTTAGCAGAACTCTGTATCAGTAAGTCTCTTCTTGACAGAGCAGTCCTTTTTATAAATTGAAAGATCCTGAAGAGAAGTTAAACGCCGCAGAGGGAGGTAGAATAAGATTTAAGATGGTCCACGACGGAGGAAAAATTTACTTGCCATAGCTGATGTCAAATAGTTAGAAGTCACTGAATCTTTCTCCAGGTAAAATCCATTTGTGGAAATTGAGTGAAAAAGGAGTTTTGAACATAATTACTGTAAAACCTTTTAAGAGTGGACTATGGAAGTTATTAGTAATGCTTGTCCAGCTGTGTTTTTATTCCTAGACAATTCAGATTTCCTGAATTACACCGTTTGGAGGGACTAAGATTTAGCAGAAGGGTTTTTTTTTTCTGTCCTAGAGTCATTGAAGTGGTAGCTGGGAGGGATATATGGTGGTCCATATAACGCACCTCCTGCACAAAGTGAGGCTACTATCAATCCTGGATCGACATCAGGTGTGGCTCTTTTCTAACCTTGTCTTAGAAAAGATGAAGATTTCACCACTTTATAGACTGCTTCAGTGCTGTGGTATCTGTATAGAGAAAAAATAGTTTTCATAATGTCCAATTTGAATTTCTCAAACTGCCACTTGTTATAGCTGCTTCTTATTAAATTGTCTATCACTCCAAAGTGTTTGGCCAGGTCATGTTTGCAATGGCACTTCTTCAGGAGGTAGGCTGATTTTGGGTTGTGCCTTAGCCTCCTCTTTCCCAGACTAACACTTACATGTTTCTCCATTTATTGTGGGCCATATGCTCCTGAACAGCTTGTTTGCTTTCAGATGGACTCTTAACCAGTTTCCTGCCATTCATTTTGAGCCGTGGAGCCAAAAAGTGGACATGCCACTCCAGGTGCAGCCTTGTCAATGCTGTGTAGAGTGACATGTTAAGTGCTGGCCTCACTTCTACTAGTGTAGCCCAATATGCACTTTGTCTTATTCATGTTGGTAGTGCACTTTTGCTCATATTCAGCTTGATAATTACTGTAAACCCCACGTCCTTTTCATCAGGTGCCACTCAGCCAGTTCTGCTTCATGAGGTCATTCCACCCCATGTTCAGAATTTAAGACTTCTCCCTCCTGAGCTTCACAAACTTTCTGTTGACCCAGTCTTCACTTTTCTCGAGGCCCTAGAGCTGAATCTGTATCTCATGATGTGTCAAACAGTTTTTCAGCAAGTATTCTGAGGGAACATTCGTCATCCAGGAGGGAATACTGAACTACTTTCCAGCCCTAGAGTATTTGTTTCATTACCAACTGTTAGACCTCAAGCCATTGAATATTGCCTTGTAACCCAGTGCTTCAGCCAGTTTTCAGCCTAGTTGAAACAGTATTTATCCTGGCACAGTTTCTCAGCCACAAGAATGTGGTGGAAGGCATTGCCAAATACCTTAGTGGAGTAAAAGTTACAGGAACTGTTACCTTTTACCTTCCCAGTCCATCATTTTGTCATAGAAGGCAACCATGCTGGCCAGGTAGGATTTGCCTTTGCAAATCTGTGCTGATCTTGGCTGCCTTCCTGTCTTTTGCCTGCTTATAAATGGATGAAAGGAGGATATGCATCCTCCGTTCCACCAGGGATTGCACTTGGTGTGTCCAGCTGACAGTTCCCAGGATTGTCCTTCTTACCTTTTTTAAAGGCATGATCTGTTATTGCCATGTTCTTTTAATAGTTAGGAAACAGCTTTATAAGTACAATGGCCAATCCTTCTACAGCTCTTTTCAGGCTCTGCAGATTGAATAATCTAGTTTTTCTAAACAATCCCTCTGCTTGGGAGCAGAGGGCTGGGAGCAGGCTTGTCTTGTAAGGCTGAGAAAACCTCAAAGTATTTCAGTTTTCCTTGTCATTCATTTCCAGGTTATCATCCCTGTCCATCAGCACTCACTCACTTGGTTGCTGAATTAATTTTTCTCCATTACTTTTACAAAAATTGATACCCTAGGTTCATGAAGCACATTGAATGCTGCACTACTTCTTGCATTAGTAATCATGTGGCATCTCCTTACCTGCAGTGGTCTCATTATCCCCGACAAATGACCCTGCTGTTGTGTGTTCTGTGGGAGAGAACCATTGTCAGTAAGCTTTCCGATGCTCAGTAGTTCAGAAATAAAGAAGGGAGTTGGTATTTCATACTGGTTGACTACGTTTAGTGGATACCTTTTACAGTGATTTCTTTGAGCTTCTTTTTGCCAGTAGAATATTCATCAATCACACAGGAGACTCTGGTTCTTTGCCTTCTTTGGCATTTGATTAACATCATCCTAGTCCGGCCTTTCCCTCTCAACCATGAGCAAACTACAGCAAATGTTGTGCAGAGTTGTGATGTGCAGGAACCACAAGAGATAAAGTGTGCTCATTCATTCATTTGGGATGACTCCTATGTGGTCGAGTGATGTGCAGTGTCCTCAGGCACTCTGAGGCCTAGAACATGTGAGTTCTATGTACAGCACTGAGAATGGTGTTAAGTCAAAACAAATTCTAGCAACCTTTTGTCCAGAGTATGCAGAAATGGGGTTATAGTTTTCTATTCATGTTTAAAACTGGTCAAATTTCTTTTTATTTTTTAAAAGATGGTAAAAAGTCACCCTGAGTGCAATTGTGATGTCTGGGCTTCAAAGCATAGTTTTTCTTTATAAAATCAGGTAGCTAACACTTTTTAATGTTAATTTTCCCCTATCTCAATTCTCCCAAATGCTTGAGTTGTTTGATTGAATATTGCCCACCAAAGAAACAGCCGCAGGCAGGCATCTGTCATGGAAAATTTCATCCCAATTCATTAATATTTTTTAAAATTATAAGCTATGAAAACAGGGATTTGTAATTTGAAGTGTCAGGGAGCCTCAACAGTACATTTTGTTACTGCCTTCCTGCACAAGTAAGTTACTGGTATGCAATAGGGTAATTAATAAAGCTTTTGAACTATTTCTATTTTTTTTTCAAAAATGGATGCAATAATTTGGCTCAAAGATGCTCTGGATCTGTGTAGTTCTTTGTTACACACCTAGGAACAAAAGATCTGTAATAAAATTGAAATGGCAGTCTGAATTCAGAATGCCCATGCTTTTGTGTTTTGATGTCTCAGCTTTCATGCTATTTTTATGTTGTTTCTTTCATCTTTAATTTTACCAAGAGATTCATATTAGATGCATTATTAATCCCTGTAACACTGCCTTCCCTTCTTCTGCACAGTGTGAGAGATTTCTGGCTCCAACAGAAATAATAATGTGTGAGATTATTTTCTACATTTAATATGAGGATAAAAAAATAAACAATGTGGATTTTCTAAAATCTCCATGCACTGTAATTTTCTTCCAAAGATTTCACTGATGCATTAGGACTGAGAGGCATAAGCAATCACTAAAAGCTTTTAAGCAATGATTTTGGTTGTGTACTTTATAACCTGAGAATTCTCAGCATGCAGCACATTATAACACATACTGCACTGGAAAATAAACAGAAAAGTGAAGTGTGGTAACTGGACTTTCTGTAGAGGTTTGACATAGATTAAATGAAACACAATTCCAATACGTTGACCAACTGCAGAAGAAGCAATTAAATGTCTCACTGATGATGGTTAATGGGACCAATTAGAGAATGTGTTTTAAAACATGACTGGTACAATTATGACTCCTGCAACAGAGAGGGAGAGGCAGGGGAAGGAGAGTAAGGGATTGTGAATGGCTAATGGAAAGAATGATAATTTTGGAGCTGGGTTTTTTTTTGGCTGTTGGGTAAAGGGAAAGCTGATTGCAAATACTCGTCCACTTTGTATTAAAATGTGCATCATATTCTTTTGACTGTTTTATTTATTCTGTAAACAGTATTACAGCTGCACAAACTGGTCAAAGAGAAAGGAGCAGCATGCATAGCGAAAGTCTGGCCGTACTATATCTACATAACTGCAATAAAAAGAGAACCCTTAGGCCTTCTACAGTATTGATCAATGTTAGCAAAATGAACTGATGGTCTTCAGACTTCCATTCCAGGCAGGAAGCAACAACAATAATCCACTTAAACAGAAAATTAATACTGGAGAAGTATTTTGCACCCAACCCAAAAGGTAATATGCTAGCAAAGGGCAATATGTTTCTGTGTGAGGTAATGTAGGACCTTTTTAGCAGAATGCTTTTCTTCTATTAGAAACAATGATATTTTCATGGATTAATATTTCCTGAAATCCATAAGCAGTTTGAAATCTCTCCTTTAGAACAGTGCTGCAGGTCTTCTCCCACTGGCCTTCCCCAGACAGAGATGTGATACTGCCTCTGTGATGCTGCTCCCAGATGCAGATACAAAGGCAGTTTACTGCTCCTCTGGGAATCAGCTCTGACGCCAAAAGTACTGGGAGGTATGGTGGAGCCCCAGTGAACATCCCTCTTCCACACAACCCAGTTTGGATCTGGAAACAGAATTGACACATCCTCAAAGCACTCTGGCTACACCAGTAACAACAGCCCTTCTACAGTTCTGCTTCCATTTTTCTGGTTCCCAACTTTCAGTTCAGATCTCTCTGCTATCGGTGTTCACAGCTAGAAATGAGAAGGGCCTATGTTAGCAGTGTAGTCCTGCTCTTCTCAGAGTAGTGCATGCCCTAAGGCCTGCCCTCCAAAGAAGACCAGTCACTGGTGCCTCAAAGCACACCACAGACCTCAAAGGTGTGTTCCATGTTCCAAAAATATCATGAAAACCCAACTTAGGTTATACTCTTAGTGAGCATGGACATTCATCTAAAGCCAGAAAAATTGCTGCATTTTCTTTAGTAGTGCTAAGGTATACAGAAATTAAAGTGTCCAGTATGTTTCATTTGCTTTATACATGTAATATATTGCCACAGATATTTGACTGGTTTATTTCCAGAAAAAGTGCCAGCATGATTTGAAAGACTCGTGAAAGTGGTAATTCTTCCACAGTTTGATTAGAAACAGGCTAATAGGGGTTTAAACTGAGAAGAGAGAATGAATGTTAATTGTTTTTAAATAACATAGTTTAAGCAGCACAGTTAGTTTCAAGTAACACAGAGGTAATCACTGAAGTGTGTAAACTAATTTTTTTTTTCAGTTACCAGTTATTATAACTCCAGCTTAAATTAAAAAAGAAAATTAGGAGAATTATGCCAGTTTATAATAAGGCAGTTGTACTGAGTCTGGCTAGCACTGAGTTAATTTTCTTCATAGGTGTTCATATGGCACTTGGTTTTAGATTTGTTACCAAAACAGAACTGACAATGCACTAATTTTCTAGCAGTGTTTGCAAAGCACCAAGGCTCTCTCTGTTTCTCAATGTGCCCCACTCCAGAGACTAAACTGGGAGAGGTTAGAAGTGTGCATAGAACAGGCGGGAGATAACCTCAGCTTTCCAAAGAAATATTCCTTGCCATATAACATCATGCTCAGCAATAAAAGGGAAAAGAAGGGGTTTTAGGGAGGTTAGCAGTCTTCTGCTTGGGAAATGTCTGAGCATTGTTCTACCTGTGGGAGATGGGGAGTGATTGCCTTTGCAACAGCTGTTTTTTTTTCTCTCTTCTTCCACATATCCTTCGTTTATTAATCTTATTTTAATTTTTTTCTTGGCCCCCAATTTTTATTGCTTTTATTCTTTTCCTCATTCCCCATCCCACTGAGAGCTGGGGAAGTGGGCAATCAGCTGTGGGGTGCTTAACTGGGGTTAACCCAGAACTGATAGTACAGAAAGGCCGTGGCAGACCTTCTTTATCATTAACCTGTTTCATGGACCAGTCTAAATGAGTGTAAAATGTCCATGTTCTGCTTTATTTATCCATTACAAGGCAATGTATATCAGTTCCATTGGTTTCAGTAAAGCTACTTCTGATTCAAGCTGTTCTACCTGAGATGAGGTTATCATCCATTAAGGCTTCAATTAGGTTTACTCTCATCGTACTCCTCTGTGAAAAATATTTCACAACAGAAAACAAATGTAATTGGGTAAAATGCATGATTCATGGAACAACACCTGCTGTTCCAAGTTGGGACTGAAAAACTAGGAGATGTGTTAACACAATGTGAGACAAATGCTGAAAAGGTGTAAGTGGCTGTAGCACCATTGTTTTCCATGCGGGTACGTGCATTCAGCCTTGTTTATTGTATTTAGACTGGGATTTAGCAGAGTTATTATAACATTTTTAATAAGAAATATTATTCAGCAGCTGGAGTGCATTCTGCTCTTCTTGGTTTTGTTCTTGTGGCTGATATTTCTCATACAATAAACAAGCTCTGTTAGAAATATCCTCTTCTTAAAATTTTAATAGAATTTAATTCCATAAATACTTCTCTAAATACTTCTGTTTTACTAATCATAATGGAATACATTCACGGCAAGAGTCATTAAACAGATGAGGCAGGGAAAATGTTTAGTGAACGTTAGAACTAATAATCATAATGATGCTGCTAGAGCAGTTGGAGCACAGCACACAAAGACACAGCAAGATGCTACCATAAGCTCCATGCACTCTACACAGAAGCGGTGGTAATACAAGATTGTATAACTGGAATTACAGGCTGCACTGGAATTGATGTCTACCTCTGGGATTTGCGTTAGCAGAGCCAAAAATGACATAAATCTCCATTTGATGTTCAGAATACTTCCTCTTTGTCTGCATCCGTTTTCTTTCCTGACTTTACAGTGCTTAGACTGAAGATTTTCTGTTTATCACCATTTTCTTCTTTGGTCTTTAGCTTCAGTTTGTGAAGGAAAGAAGGTTCATCTTTTCTACCCCATTTGGAGGTGCAATGCTCAGTAGACCAGCAGTGTTATGCCGTATCAGCTCTGAGTACATCACCCAGAGCTGCAGAGCTGTGCTGCTGACTCACCTGGCTGTGAGGTGTTAGGTGCTTTTACAGAGAGGCACGCTTGATATGCTGTCCTCTTTTGACAGGGAACCCAGAAATGAAAATAAATTTAAGTTGCTGCGTTTGTGAGAACTGAAGTATCGAGAAAAATCCAAATGGAATAAACTCTTGGCCTGAAAGAAACAAAACTGTCATTCAAGGCTATATATATTTACTTCATAGTGGGTCATTTTGCATGACTGATTATGTGTATGTTGCATGCATGAGTGTGTATATTTACATGCATGTGTGTTAGGAGCCCAGTGGAACTGCAACCAATTTAGGACACATTTTAGCCTGGAATAGCTCCAGAAGAAGAATTTACTAGCTAAGCCTTGCTGGAATTTATGGATAAGAGCAACATTAAGAAAATTAGCAACAAGAGCAGCTATGCTGCAATAGGGAAGATGGTAAAAGTAATTAAATAGGCTAAATCAGAAACTGAATAAATTCATTAAAACATAGAACTACAAAGGAAGTCTTTGCTGTGAATTAGATGTGTCCCCAGTCCCAGGTGGATGTCTTCCAGAATCACCATACCATACCCTGTTGTTCCCCAAATATCCATATTTCCTTTAAGGTCTGACATCTGTGCATCCACTATGAAGTCTTTGCTATACAATGTAGAAATTAATCCTAGATTTGATCATATATAATTAACTAATGGTGACCTATACTTCAGAAGATTATCAATGCTGATATTGTCATAAATAACTGATAACCTGACAAATAATACAGTATAAACTTAATTAGTGCACAGCACTGTAAGCCTGAGGAAGAAAAGAGTGTTTCAAAGACCCTGCTTTCCTAACCCTGATTGATGATTCCTTTTGAGCTTAATAAATGCTCAAAGCTGGGATCAAAAACTGTGTCCTTGCTAATCTCTTGAAGTTATTGAATTATTGTGTAGAGTATTTTACCTACTCTAAAGTAATGATTGGCTATGGGTTTGCTGCTTTTTGAGTGGGTTTTTTGGGGTTTCTTTTGTCTCAATGTTATTTTTCATCCATGCCACATAACAAAATTTTTTTGAGAAATGAACCAATCAGTGGAAGTGTTTCATATAACAGCAGTTCAAACAAATTGAGAGATTTTGGCAAGAGAGACAATATACATGCTCAGAAGGGAACTGGAAATAAATGGAAAGTAAAGGTGAGGGATGCAGGGAAATTCAAATCTAAGTAATGACACAAAATAAAACAAAGCATGAAAACACACTCAGACAAGTAAAACCTAACTAGAGAATACCTTGTTTTCCAGACTGCAGTGGTGGTATTTTGTATTTTCTTGTCTTCCACTCTCAGAAGTGCCTCTATTTAATGCAAGTTTCTGTTCTAATTATTTAAAATATGTAAAACTACAAGGTTTCATTTTGAGTTAAATGGATCTATCCATTCTTTTTCTGCCTAGGGCCCTCTTCTGCTCCTATTGCAATCACGAATAAAATTTTTAAATAGCAATTCTTGGTATGGGATTGGGACTTGGGAAAAGAGTACTAAATAAAGGTGGCTTGAATACAATTCAAGAGTTAGTATTTTTAGCATGTCATCTATAATGGGAAAAGGGAGAAAAGCTTCAGTGTAAGAAGAGAAACAAAATTAAGCAGAACAAAACCAATTTATCTTGTGTTTGCTATGAAAGTTCCCTTCCTCCTTAAAAACACTCCAAAGAGTGTATATTACATTCTTTGCTGTGAATGAGTCCAAAAGTGCATTTGTTTTTGTGGGGTAGAAAGTACTGAACCTCTCAGTCTGAGTTATTGAACTGGACAGTTGAAAAGTCCTCTGCCTGTGCTACTGTCCCTCCTAAATGTGTCCAGGGTTGCCTAGGAGGGTGGTAGGTGGCAGGGACAAAAGCTGCAGTAGTGAGAGTGCTGAAAGTGAATATAGATTATGAGAATCCAGTTCTTGTCTCTGTCCTCCCTGTGTTTTATTCATTCTTATAAACACAATCCTTGAGGTCAACTTGCGCTGCACAGGAAAGTGGTGAGGTCAGAGGACTTTCCCGGTTGCAAACCAGCACTCTGGAAGGCTACAGTGGGGACAAAAGACAGGAACCGGCTCGGAACAGGGAGCTAAACAACAGAGAGAAAATGTTCAAGACATCCTTCAGTCAGTTTTCTGTCTGGTGTGCAGCAGTGAAGCAAACCTCAGAGTAGCTGCCAGAGGCCTCGCAGATGTTCTGGAAGGCCTTGATCCAGCACTCTGGCACAGATGCCAGCTGCTCTGCCACCAAGTGAGAGAGTGGCAGCGGGGTTCAGCCTCTTGCAGAGGCTGCCTGGGCCCTCATGCTGGCACGAGGAGGAGCATGGAGGGAAGAAGAAGGGAGAGGTGGTAATTAGACATTTTGAGAGGCACAGATGTAGCTCCAGCATGAAAAAATATTTAGCTTTTCTGAACAAAATGCTATTGTACTTTCTGCTTATACCTGTGAATAGACGGGGTTTTTTTTCCACTTAGCAGTTGAGCTGAAAAATTCTTCAAAGAAATAGTTTAGTGTTGACCTATTGGTTGAGGACTATTAAGATGGTTTTTTGCTGTTCATTAGTTGTATCAGACTCAATATGATTTTAAAATGAAAAAAAAAAATCATTTAGCATAACAAGCTTTTTAGCACAACTCTTTCATTAAAGAATAACATCTCCTTTTAAAGTTTTAAATTTCCCAGGTGAAATTATTTGCTGTAAGTTAACTAAATTGTTAAATGATTTCTTATCTCTTGAAATTACAGTTTCTGACAAATTTTCTAAGAACAAATATCATGCATTTGGACTTGAGGAAGATTATGGCATGTCAGCAAAGACTAACTGAGTTACATGACCTGTAGGCATCCAAGTAAATGCATATAATGTGAGAGCTATTACCAAAGTTATTTTAATTTTGGTACGTTAAAAATAGACTGTTGTACAGATTTAAAATACCATTCTATTTGCTGTCCTGTGCAGTGTGTGGCTGCTAATACTCCTACACAGAGATACAGAAGAGTGGCTGCTTTCAGTTTTACTTCTGCTATGTCTTGAAGTAAGCAGTGGCTTTAAGCAAGGGCTAGAATTTGTTTTTTCAGGCGACTCATGGAAACGGTGTGTTATTCCTGACCAACAATCCAAACAGGCTGGCACAGCCAAAGTATCCTGTAATCAATTTTGTATTTTGTATTTTCACACAACTCCCTCATTGAGGACCTCCTCACATGACATGGTTAGATCTGCAACATGTAACTACTATTTGTAAAATAACCTGCAATTATTATTTGAATAACATGTAATTAGTATTTGAATAATATGAATATTGGCTATTTTTATAAACAATAAAAAAGTGTTTTCTTGTAGATCAAGAGAAATTTTATTTAAAATATTTTGCTCATGTTAGCACAAGATTTGTAAGATGATTTCCACCCCTACACCACCCCTTCCCAGTACAGGAACTGAAAAACAGTTTCTGTCCTAGTGAAATTATAACACATTATTTTGGCCATTAAGTGAAAAGGTTAATTTTTTTTCTTTTCCTCAGACTTGTGATGAAAGAGTCTGACGATTCTGAAAAGTCCATGGGGAAATGAATATTTTTTCTCAACTTGTAATCCATTCTACATTCTAAAAGGCTCCTGGGTCCACTTATATTAATTTACTTACAGTAAATTCTTCCTCTTCTCAGTCTTTGATACATCATGTGTAAGCAGAACATATCTATGCAAAAGTTGACAGTAGTGGTTTGTTAGTTCTTTTATGCAGGCAGAATGTTCATGGTAATTAAATATAATTCAGCACTCAAATATGAACAAAGGAAATGTTAATATGTCTGTCAAAAATTCAGCTGAAGATACAAAAAGAAAAAAATAAATAATGAAGTAATTTCCAAGAACTTTTAAAAGATACTACAAAATTTTTAATTTCAGTGCCAGACAGTATGTCAACTTTCCTTTTTAAACCTTTCTTTTGTATTTTTTACTTGGTTGTGAAGATTGACTGAAGCTGGGTTAGTTTTGAAGAGCTTAATTGGAAAAAGATAATGCTTCTTCCTGGATAAATTTTCAGGAAAGAAACCCAAAGAAACAAACAACTCACATGTCTGAGATCAACATTTCTTTTTACCGCCACAAAGCTTTGAAAAATATTGAATTTTTGAGTTTTGTATTACTCTCTTAGATACATCGAGAAGTGCAGAATTAGGGGTTTTTCTCCATTTTCTTCAGTAAAAATGCACCTATTGATGCATTTTAAAGGTCGTAATTTTTCACTCTTTCATACATGTGTAAATCAAACAGGAGGGCTGAACAGCTCAAAATGAGTGTAATAGCCATGCCTTGCTCTTGGAACACCAAGTAGTCATGTAAGTGTAATCTCTCCCTGAAGTGATTCAAGATGGCTAAAATGAGTATAATGGCTCTTCTGTTTCACTGTTTTTCTAGAACAGCATGGGGTTCTGAAGCATTTTATATTTTAACAGGCCATCCAAAATATTGAATAACATCCCAGCAATGCACAAGGACTACATAAAAAGGAAAATGGACAGCAAGGGCAGCAAGTAAAGCCTCATTCACTGGAGATGGATCTCATTATCACCTAATGTGAGTTGTTTAGAGAAGCACCTACATTTTGGGAAGCAGCCTTACCTCCTGGCATAGCCTGTGGGGAGAAGACCCTGAAAATTCAAAGTTTCTCATGCCTGTTTTATAAATCCACATTAGGAAATAATTAATGGCACCAAGAAATACCTCTTTCTCTTCACTGTCAGGGCAGTCTAGGCCACCAGTTCAGATGTCAACTCCTACTCCATTAAAATCTGCAGTTACTCCCATGTTTTTAGCTTATATTCACTTCCAGGTAGGATTTTCATTTTCCTGGATAGCTTTCTGCAATTGTCTTAAGTTATAAGGATACAAACTAGAGAACATTAAAGTAACTTCCAGTCTTTATGGAAGCTCATTTAAGGTTGGAAGCTAAGTCAGATCCAGAACTATGACTGGTCACTGTGTATTATATTAGCTATATTTCCTATGATTTCAAGATTTTTGGTGAGAAGTATGAAAAGGGTGTATTTTCTGTTGTCCCAGTGGGATACATGCCTCGTTTGAAAATCTCCCTAATCCTGACCCTACTGTCTGCAGCCTTACAGGCAGAAGTTGAGCTGACCACTGAAAATACAGCTCCAATAGGAGCTCCTTCTGAGCTTTCAGTGTGAAGGAAGTGGCTGGGTTGTTCCTAACCCTGCAGTTTCTGCACACAGAGGGCCTGAGGCAACAGGTAGGAAGGAGTCAGAGCCACTCCTCAGCTGATCTGTAGCCTGACACCAGTTCAGTCCTTCCAGCTTGGGAAGTTCAGTTCTGCGCAATTCCCCTTCCCTGAAATGTGTGAAGCTCCTTCTGGATCAGTCACATTTGGACACACTGTTCTACAGTATTTCTGTGTTCCTCAGTGTTATTTATCCCACTAAGTGAAGAATTATATGCAGGCAGATGTCTAAATTTTTTTCACATGATGTTTTTCCTCCATCTCCATCTTCATCTCCATCTCCACTAAAGGTACAGAGTTTCAGAGCCTTCCTTAGATGAGTTCAAATCATCATGCTTTCTAAATTCATTCTTATTCCATGATTAGCAGAAGCTTATTTGCTCACTGGGTTTTCATTTCTTGCCTGGGTGTGCCTGTGTTTTCCCAGGAGCAGTTATGCAACGTGGCGAAGGCAGATTAATGATGGACAAGGGCATGGTTACTCTATGTTAAGCAACAGCTAACTGTATGTTATTTGTCAAGATTCCTGTTAAGACATGTAGCTCAGCTTTCATTTTGAAAAGACATGGACACATTTGGCAGTGATAGCATAGGTTACTGTCAGTCAACAATTTGAAAGAAAAAAATGTATTATTCAGGCCCCCACTTCAATCAGTATGTTTGAATTTCTTTTATTCTTTTCACTGAAATTGAACAGAGTCCAAGTTCCCTACAAACTTGATTTGACTGTATTTCTAGTAATTTTAAGTAACAAAACTGCTAATTAAAACTTCTCCACATTTTCTGTACGCTTAAGTGATCTGACGCATTCTTACTATTACCAAAATGATTTTCTTCCTGTTTTGTTAATTTTAAATCTTGTTTTAAAAACAAACAGTGGATTTAGAAAAAGTATACCACTCCCAACATCCCCCTTTCTCCCCCCTGCTCCCTCCTGGGTTTTATCTCAACAAATGAATCTCTACATAAAGACTTAAATCACAGATTTCTCCTGAGGCTAATGAGAACTGAGGGTATTTTGAGTATTAGGTACACAATAGCATTAATGACAAAAGTAGTAGCTGCTGTGATAAATACCTGTTTTGGGTGAAGACCAGGAAATTTGCATAGAAAATTTACCTGACTCTAGCACTTTAACCAAAGACTTTAAATCAACTTTTCACCTGCATGGTTTTTCTTTGGCATTTGTTTTGGGAGCATACTTTAGAATGGAGCCTTCTAAGATTTCTCACAGTCCCTGCAATCTGGAAACTTAACTTGGCTGATGAATGAGGATGATAGGTCATAATGATGTGACTGCAGCAATTGCAGATGCTCAAGCAACCGCGTAAATACATTGGCACAGACAATGTTTCTGCAAGCCCCAACAGGAATGTGCCTCTGACTCAGAGGAAAGGCAACATGTTCACTGCAAAGTTTGGAGGACTGTGGAGTGCATCTTAGCAGATAAAAATTGTTCATGGGCAAAGAGTCATGAATCCCTGTCAGCTTCACTGGCTGTGGAAGCCCCAGAAAGGACCTGTCAGGTTCCCCCAAACTTTTCAAGCCGGGTGTCAGAGAAGAATAAATTGAGATCTCATACCACACGTAATTAATGAATTTAAGCATAAAGCCTCTGAATGATAAAGATCAGTGATACACAGACTTTCCAGCTGGGTAAGCTGCACTCCCTATGTTTTGTGGGGAAAGAGGCCTTTTTGCTCCCCTGCAAGACTGTATTAACTATTCATGCCTACAGAATTAGTGTGACGTGCAAAGAAGAGGGGCTTCAGAAAGGTGATAATTAGAAAAGGCCCTACTTTTGTTCATGAAACCCACAAGCTGGTTCCTAAAAGTACTTTGTCTACTAAGGGCTCACTGAAATGCAGCTGCCGGGAGCCCACCACAGGGTTGCTGGTTGGGGGGAGGCAACTACAACTGGTTTGATTGTTTTTGTACTTTTTTGGATCTTGGGTATTTCCTATCGCTCCTTCTGTGGAAATGTACTTTAGGGAAGCTTTGCACTGTCAGAAATTGTTTGGCGGAGAAGAGAGGACACATGCTCTAGCTCATACATGTGCTTCTTCCTGAGCAGCTCTAAGTAGATGGCAGTTCCCGGAGGCCTTTATTTCCCCATTTTTCTTTCCCTGTGCTTGGCAACACAGACTCTATCTGATCTTCTTATACTGACATCAGTGACAGCCTCATATTACATTGGAATGTGTTTTTACTGTCTGTACAGGAATGGAAGCACAATCTGACATGAGGTGTTTGAGCACATGGTCAATTTGTGTCATAATTTACATAGAGAAATTGAATATTATTGCTATACTATCATGTTAATAAAGTTGTGTACTTTATTAATATTGAAAGTTCCAATATACCTTATAGAAAAAAAATCAGAAATGTATTTTTCTCCTGAAATGAGCATAAGACCTTACAGAGGTTATATGTCTTTTCATCCATGTGTCTGCATGATGTCTGCGTCTGCTTACTCCTTAATTCACACAAGTCAGTAACATGGACTGGAAGCAGAGCTGTAGCACTCAGAAATAACCTATAGAAACAGGAAACTTTGGGTTTAAGGAAGGAGGCACACAAAATGGGCATGCCCTGCTTCCTGAGCATACCTGACACTCAAATGCCTGTGCAGTCTACTCTGCACATCATGTAAGACCTCTAAGTATCCAATCCTTTCACTTCACTCTCTGTCATGAGCTTTCAGCATGAACCAGATCATAGGGTGTTTTTCTGCTACATAGACAAGATTTGGGATTATAAATCTTACTGATTAAAGAAATTCCACCCTACCAAAACATGCCAAAAAAACCCAGAGGTATCATGCTGGGATTATAAAGTAATTGCCTCAGTTGTTCCATTCTGAAATAGTGACAGGATTAGACAGCAGGCTAATAGAAATGACAATGTTTTTGTCATAAGCTTCTACCTTACAAAGTATAAAGGTAGATAAATAATAATTTTTAGAGCTTCCAAAGTTTATATTAATATATGAAAAAAAATAAAACAGGTAAATCATTCAGAAAAAGCAAAAACATAGTAAGTATAAACCTTAATACAACAGAGTGCAAAATTCATAATTCTCTGAGGATTAAGATGTCTCAGAGACATTTCCTTTCCATTTGTCCTTGACTTTGGGCAGGTATTGCACTCACAGCTGTAGGGTTGGCCAATTACTCCATCAAATTCAGGCTGCTGTCAAAGGAACTGCTTAGTGGAAAACCTGACAGAAGCACAATTCACACCATCCTCCAGGTCTGCGTCAGTGTAGCTAACTCAAACCACTGGAATTCATAGAGTTATTCATAGGTATATGAGTTTGAAATGGTTATGAAGAAAAGGAGAAATCTATAAGACTGATATTTCTGCAGCTGTGAAAAATGTAGCATCTGATATATTGTTTTTAAACATAAGCCCATATCTGCTGAGAGAACTAATGCATTTCCATGTTTGACACTCTGTGAAAATGTTTTATTATACTTCAAATTAAGACCAGGAAGTTGTACATTTAGATGTTCCAAACAGCCACGGAAGACCTTTGGACTTCATTTTTTCAGCAGGAAATACGGGGAGTAGGAAGCTCAGCTACTATTTCATTCTACTAGCTAATTCACGATACATCATTAAAAATTTTAAATCCACCCTTTTCCTCAAGTACTTTTCCTTGTATTAATTATCTAATTACAACAGACTCAATTAATAGCCCTTGTAAAATGTGGTTCCAGGCAGTTGGAAAGGTCCATCTGGTTAGAGAATTTGATGTTATTATGGGAGTTGTTGTGAGAAGGTCTACTTATATTAATTTCTAGTAGATTTTTTTAAAAGGGCGTATATAGACTTGTTGTGGAGGGTGACAGGAAAATCATGAAGAAAATGATACCTTTCCACTTTTTTTGCATGCATCACGTCTTTGAGGCTCCAGGTACACTACTTGTCTCAGAACAAATGTTTTGAATGAAATAAATTTGAATTCACTGCCAGAAGTATCACATTTTAAAAACTATCTATGTCAGATATTCCTGTATGGGTTTTTCTCAATGGTTCTGGTAGTCTGATGGTTTGCAAAATGTCCACAGCTAGAAACACAAGATTAATTAACTATAATTGACAGACTTGATAATTATATTGTATGATGAATTATGAGAAATTCTAACTAACTCTGAATCAAAAGACCAACAGAGACAGTAATTGAGTTGAACAACTGTTTCCAAAATTAAACTAACAAACAAGCATTTTTAATAATACTGGTATTCCTGAGCATGAGATTGATTTTTTCACCTTGTCACCCATTTTATAAGATATGACATTTCTAAGCATGTCTCCATAGGTATCAAGGTAGCGAGATATAGGTTTTGCATATATAAACTTTTATATATTTATTCACATACATTTAAAATCCATAACCTCTAAATTGACAGTGATATATCTCTATGATGCATTATGATATGTACAACCAGATATTCACAGGTATGATTCATGTAGCACCATTATAACCTGTTTCTTATGAGACAGTGGTGGTGCCTTGAGACTTCAAGCAGTGTGAAGACTGCAAGCCTCATGATTTTTGAGAAACTGAATTTAGAATACAAGTTCGAATCTTTGAACCAAGGTAAAATGGAATCAGGTAATGTACATTAAGGTTTCCAAAACCATGGTTAATCATTGATTAAGACAAAAACAAATGAAAGAGACATCTACAAATATCACTTCAGTGCAGATGTTAAACAATGCTACTAAGCCAAATGTACTGTGATAAGCATCCCCTTTCCCCCTTCCTAAATTCTTTTTACCTAATGTGAGGGAGAGAAACTCACTTTATCGAGTAAAAGCAGATTCGATTCCAGTAGCTGTGGCTTGATTTAAGACACCCTACATTGTGAGATTCTCAGTAAAATCACTGCAGCTAGCAATATTGTAAAGACAATGCCAAATTTAATCAGAAGTGATGGTTTATTAAATTAACAGTGCGACTTCAATGCTTATTCTCAAAAAGCACTTTGTTTTCCATCCATACACAAAATGCAATTAACAGAAATTGGTACAATATCCCCCCAATTTAGAGAACAAATAATTATCATCCTAAATCCATAACACTTTGTTGGAGTTTAAAATTAATTTTAAAGTATCTGATTCCTTTATAAAGTGAGAATATGCTGATTTGAGATAAGATTTCTTTCAAAATATTAGAAAAATCTATTCTGATCAACACAAAGAGGACAGTGAGATGATTTCCGACACTACTAGATGAGACACTCTTGATGCTGAGCAGAGCTTAATGGAAAATACCCCTGTACAGTAGTGCAGAATATCAATTGTTCATCTCATTTATTTCTTCCTATTGGGTATATGTGGAGTGGCATCCTAACTGAGTGTTAATGAGGAATTAATTAGAATTAAGTGCTTCAGTAGCAGTTGGTGATTATTAGCCTTTTTAAGGATCGGGCAATTTAATTTTGAAACAGTTCCCTCACATTTCCAAAATGGGTATAAAACAAATAGAAAGGCTGTTCTCCCTTCTCCCCTCAAGCCTTGAGTTTGCATTCCTTCATACAGTGGCACTTTTAGGGTGATTTTTAATGGCAGCATTAGAAACCTGCCTCTCCTGCCTCTCCAAAGCCAAAGGACTGTCCAGGTTTTCAGTAAGCTTTTTGTACATAGCTTCCACCACCACGTTTCATCTCTGCTGTGAAGAAGCCATTTCTAGCAGAGCAGAGGTGTTCAGTGCCTGTGCTTGCTCAATTCTCAGCCTGTCTGCTCAGCTGTCAAGCCTTGCATCAAGGACGTGGATATATAGGAAATCCAGCATTTTATAGGAGATGAAGTTTGAAAATAAACCGATTTCCCACAGGTCAGAAGACATCTGCCAGGTGATAATGACTTAAGGTCATGGTGGAACTGAGCTCGATGTGACCCAGAGACCACAGCTGAGACTTTTGGTATTCCTTCAGCCTGAAAAAGATTAGACCTTCTGTGAGTAGCATCTCTATGCATTTTCAGACATCAGTGAGACTAGCAATTTTAATTTAGTCCTTCAATCTGATATGAGAAAATAAGCAGGAACTCCTTCCTAAAGAAACAATTTCTCCATGTTCTGGCAAATACAAGGAAAATTAACAATACGTAACTCAAAAGCAGCAGAAATTACAAAGAGGGAAATGTCTAAGATCTGATTTTTTTTTTTTTTTAATGGCTAACATTTCTTTTGGGAAGCTTGCAGTTGGATGAAAGGTCTGATATTTTTCTTCCTTCAAGGTATTTTATGGATATTAGTTTTAGGGAAGGGGGAATATGATGACCCTCTGACATGAAAACAAGATGAGGTAAAAGCAAGTTGCAGTGCTTCTCTATGACCTTTCCAGTTGCTCAGTTTCCCTTGTGAGGATTCTGTCTGAGGTTTCCATGGCAAGCCAGATCTACAGAGGTTTGTCACAGGGTTTAAAGCCTGCACACTGCTCTGGATGGTACTGTGGGGCAAACAGAGCCCTCTTTAGAAATGCTGCTATATCTGCGTTGGTAAATGGAAACTTACTTTAAAAATCAGCCTTTTTAAGTCAGCCAAGTTGAAAACTTAATCCTAAAATGTAATTTGCATTTCTCTAATTTCATATCACTAAGAAGTAAAAAAGTGTCTACAACAATATTTGAAATAATAAAATGGGATATACATGCACTCCCAGGCATGAGCAAATGAGCATGTACTGGATGCAAAGTGAGAGTAAGAGTGGCCAATGTGGGCTTATGAAAGATGAAATGACAATCATGATTAATAGAAGCAACAGGATTTAAATAACATACTTACAATTTTGTGAGTTATTCACCTTGGTCAGGTACTGCATTCTAATACAAAATTAACATGGCCTTCATATGTTAAAATCTGGCTAATTAACAAGCCCAGCTTTGAGATGAACCTGACAATCTCCAGAGCTCCCTTCCAACCTCAGCTATTCTTTGTGATTCTGTCATGAAAGGGAAAACGTGATCTTTATCTTTGACACAAGTGTGACTAGTTGGAGTGGAACTGAGCATCAGTCTACTCATGCTGAAATATTGAAGACAGAAAATCCAGCAAGGTTCCCCTAAAAGTATCTCCTTCTTTTATTTAACTTAGGCATTGCTGCCTGTACTGCTGCAACATGCTATTCAAGTTTAACACAGAAGACCCACTAATGTCACGTTATTTCTTATATCCACACAGAGTTCAAGATTACTGCTAACAATATCACTTCTCCTTTTTTTTAATTAGCATGTATCAGCAGGAGTAGAAGACCAAAGTCCCCTACTAATGTCTGCAATTCTATGTGGTAATTACCACTCATCTTGCTAGCTTTTAAGAATATGCAAGTTACTTAAAATTTAAAAGGTCTCTTTATGAAATGAGAAATGTTTGCAGCACTGACTGAAGACAGCATGGCTGTGTTGACTCAGGCTTAGAAAGAAAAGAGCAAAATATATTGCATGCTAAGTATGCAGTCTCTAACACAGAGGTTAAATTTAGTCAGAGGATGAAAAGTCCCGTGTATACAATTTTTTTAAGTTCTACCTCAAATTTTGTTCATCTTAGTACACCAGAATGCTTATGAATCATCGGAAAAATTACTGTTGAAAAGTCTGTAACATCATAACAGTTTCATGCACACACATAATAAACATTTATTTGTGCATTTATATATATAAGGTCTCTACTGATAGATGACAACTAGAAAATATCTGGTTCTAGCTAATCATCTTGCTAAAATAGAAAAGATCTCTGTATGTGTAGAAAAGATCCTCTAGCTCAGAATGGCTCAGCCAGAGGAGTGCCAACTTTGTAAGGTTTATCTTCACTAATCAAATTAATAGTGAAATTATTATTGAATTAAGGGAATTTTTGTAAATTCTTAACCCAAGCATGAATTTAACTCAGAGAATTCCATAGCCATTTAAATTAACAGAGGAATTAAAAAAAATTAAAAAAGAAAAAAAATGAAGAGAATGGAAAAGTAGAAAGCAGTCTAGAAAGATGGTGGTCAATTATGCTGAATTGTGTCAGAAATAGAGAATTAACTCTTTTAAATAATGGACAATGTCAATTTGAGGCCAAGAAGCAATTTTATTAGGAGCCAAAATCAAAAATTATGAGCCTTTGACAAACTGTCAAAGCAAAATTCATCTGAAGCTGGAAAATGAAGGAACTCTTGCTGAAAGCCTGTTTTGTTGAAAGACTAATGGCATGTCATGATCCTGTGGGAACATGTTCCTGTGGCAAGGACATCAGTGGGGAAGAACGGGCAAGTTCCATAGGTGCCTGAAATAACTTTTAACTGCTCCTGATACATGATTGAGTCAATGTCACGTAGAGTTAAAGCCACGAAGGAAGAGAGAGCATCCCTTTTTGAAGACCTACATAAGCAAGGGTTTGGTTTTCAAGATCTGAAGTATAAGGCACCACTATGAAACATTTGTCCAGGGATGAGACAGCCCTTGAAGAGCACATGCACTGAGTAATATATATTTTTTACTATAGGACAGGATCTTACTTTGACGTATTAAAAATAGAAATGATTTACGTGTGAAAGCACAGCCCCATGGCGTCAGACTCAGAATCTACCAATATCCTGTCTTTGACAGCAGCCAGAAGCTGATGCTTAGTAAAAAATTGTAAGAAGAGAGTGAGCACACTGTAAGGCTTTCCTGTAATAACCTCTCACCTTCTAGAATTCTGGACTACAGCCACTTTCTGTGACCTAAACTGCAACTCTCTGGTTATAGCAATGTGAAATATTAAGAAACACACATAACACTGATGTACACAGATACATATTCATATGTATCTAAACATAAGTACATGAAAAACTGCATACATGTAGATACTTACACATGCATGTACAGGCAGCTTTACATATTATCTGTACATATAGATGTATGGTATAGATCCCCTTAACATTTTTTTTGTGGTTTTTTCACAAATTTGATGTTACTTTATTAAATATCAGGATTGTTCTGTTGTGCGAAAGACATATCAAATAGTGGATCATCAGGCCAATTTAATTCTAAAGATTAGCTTGTTCTTGCCTTACTGCCTTCTTATGTGTTCATGAGAACATCTTTGACTTAAGAATGTTATAATGTCATCAATTTGCAATAAGCTTTTTGTTGAGGGGATTTCACAGCTGGTTAAAACCCAGTAAGTGGGTTGTAAGTATGAACAAGACTTAGCTCTTCCTGTTTTCAGTGACTGGGATTGTAAATTTGGGGGTTTTACATTTTTTTTTTTTTTAATGGGAATGAAAAAAAAGACAAATTTTGAAGTTTTTTATTTTGTTCTCTGGAGAATAAAACCACATGTGTTAAATTTGTAAATTAGCAGTTTAGCAAAATGAGCTTTCTAGTTTATAAAAAAATGAATCATGAAGTCATAAAACATCTCCATGCCAAATATTCATCTCTACAAGGGTCAGTGTTGGCTGTGCATGTGGGTATATGTGTAGGAGTGCATACAAAAGCAGTGCTTTATAAAGCTACAAAACTGGAGCATGCATAAGATCATTCACAATACTAGCAGCTACACAATCAGAAAAAAAGGATTTTTCACTGAAATCTATTCTTTAATCTTATAACCCCCATGTCAACAATACTAAGCATTTCACATTTAAGAGAATACAGTCTGACATATTAAAATCAGTACATAATGTGCTTGACAAATTGCTATTCAAAATCAACTGTATGTGCCTTTTTTTTTCAAATGGTTTCTACTCGTTTATCAATAGATTTTCCATGGCTCAATATCTGACACACAGCAGTCTATGAAGATAGGCCTCCTACAGTAAGATTTTTCAGCAACACTTGGACACAATGGGTGGAAAACAGTAGTTACTGAATGTTTTTCATTTGTAATAAAAGGTATTTTTCCTAATCCAACTGGTGCCGAAGGGATGGCAAATGGTGGCATCAGTACCAGAGCAGATGCCAAGCTTTCTTAGCACACATCAGTAGAAGAAAATTCAGTATCTTTATGAGTTCCATATATCCATGAGACTTCACTGGCAATGCTTTACTGTTGGGATGCACTTAATAATATTTGAAGACAAAGCACAAATATAAACAAAAATTTGCGCCTGCTTACCTAGCCTCATAAGAGGGCTTCTGAGCTCATGTGTTAGCAAAGCCAGCAAGTGGGTGATTCTTTTAAAAATTCATTTCCCTCTTCCATTTCAGAGTGGCATGGTTTTATGACACTAGAGTAGTAGCTGAAGAATTTGAAGAATTTGACACCTGTTGCATTTCATTTCAAAGGTCCTAGTGCTGAACTCAGCACAGAGGATCCATGGTCTGTAAGAAGAGTAGATCAAGGGGGAGGATGGGTGACGAAAAAGTTAAAGGAAATATTTTTTTAGGGATTTTAAAATTTTGAGGAATTTCAGTTCATGCCATGGACTCTTTTTGTAGAAAAACTGCACAGCCCAATAAACAACTGTCTACTCAAACTATCGCTTGCAAGAACATGCTGCTTTTTTTAACTGCAGCACAGATTGTGTGGGGGAAAACTCCTACAGATTAAAGAAATAAAGGAAAGGTGGAGCATAACTTCATACACTGACACACTGTTGACACCTGTAATGTCCACCCTACTGTAATTCCTCTACAGGACATTTAACTAATTTCAGAGTAGTGATTAATTTATTCTAATATACTTCCATTTTGTGTTTTAACTTACAATGTGGCTTTGTTTTTCTCAGCTGCAGATGATTAGAGCTTTTTTTCCTAAGCATATGAACTACAAAGAAGTTGAAATATCCCAAGGAATTCAGAGTGAATTAAAACTGATTTGTATTACAGAAAGTGTATGGCTGGTATCTACAAAACATAAAAAAAAAAATTCCTTTGAGAATAGGAAAGAGCTCAGTTCTAACCATTGTTTGGTTTTTGGTTTTTGTTTTTTTTGTTTACTTCACTCTGATAAAAATTCTATTTATTTGAATATAAACATGTGCACAGATACACTGGAGAAGAATTTCCAAAAGTGCATGAACAGCTAGGGAGTACATAGCTTTGAATTTTGCTCAGATAAATGGTGCTAAGTGTGACGTTTTATTAAACCTTAATTTATATTTTCTTCCCTCTTAAGGTATTGGTCCAGCCTTGTAGCAGCTGTCTAAACATCTCCTTTTAATCACATCTCTTCCGTCTGATTAATACAGCTTACAGAGCACCTCATATATTCCTTATCTCAGTATATTTAATATCTATGAATGAATTTGTTTCAGCACTGCTGTATGCCAAAGATGAGCTCACAGACATACCAGTTTTAAAGGAGTGCTTCCTCAGCATTTTCACAGTGTCATAAACAGTGGGTGGAAGGCAGGTTTCCAGAAGATTCTCCACATCTGAGAGTAATTTTCTACAGCATGGAGCCAGGAAGGTTTAATTCATAAAGAAACTCTGCTCTATAGAGTAATCACTCCCAGGGGCTGAATTTGCAGTTAGTATATTCCCATTTAAAGCTGTCTTGATTGGGTTTTGGTGGGGATTTTTGTTGTTCTTTCTTTGCTTGTTGGGGGGTTTTTTGGGACAGGGGAACACTAATAACTGCATACACATGGGTGTAAAGAGATGAAGAGTTCACCTTCTTTTCTCTGACACCTACCCTGCTCCTCCAGGTATATCAGCCTTTCTAAAACTCAGATTATAACCTCTCTTCTAATATGCTTTAATGCCTTCTTTCTAACTTTCCTTACAGAATACCTCCAATTTCCCAATGTCCTTTCCAGATCATAAAACTTCCCCCATGACTTTTCTTTCTTTCCTCTCCTGACCCAGGCAGCCACTCGAGGCCCATCCATAACCTCAGCTGAGTTTCTGTCTGTTCGCTCCCTTAACTCCCAGGTGCAAAATATGAGAAATTGAATACTGCCTATTTTACACAACATCCCCATGAGCTAGGGCAAAGTCAAAACAGCATTGCCAGGAAGGTTATAGGAGGCACAAAGGAGTTGCAAATATCAAAAGACATCTTTATGTACATCGTTTGAACCTTTATTTTGGTGTCAGGTATTAGTTATTTTTGACGACATTTCATAATCCTGCTCATTTTTTATCAAACTCCATTTTATTAATAAGTATTTCTAATTGCAAAAAAAAGTGGTGTCTCCTGAATGCTGAACAAATTGTGCCTTATAGTTGTGAAATCCACTTGAGCTCCAGACAACAATGCAGCCTACCTGCTGCACTGCAGTGCTAAACCTTGTAGACACATTCCTTAAATGAGTGGTTTTTTGAGCAAAACTTGCCCTGTGCTCGGGGCCATTCCTTGAGTAATTAGTTAACCTGTCAGCCATACCACTTCCCAGACAGGAGAGCGAGCCCAGATCTAGGCTGCTCTCAATGGGCCATTTGTTTGGACAGGGCTCCAGTTTCAAGGAAAGGGCTGGCATGGACACTGGCACTCTGGCACAGACACTTCTTGACTATGGCTGCACTGCATGGTGTGGATTTGGTCTTCTGCAGTTGAAGTCTGTTACTTGGGCAAATGGGTCTATTATTAATTACTATTATCTAATCTGGAATTTGACTAAGAGGCAAAAAATGCTATTGTCAAACATCCCAAATACAGAGAGGAACCTAATAGTTCTTATTGGTTCCATTACTTTCCACAAGAAGGAGTGGATGTATACAGAGATGTCTGATATAAAGAGGAAAGGACAAAATGGTGTGGGAGAGCCCCCTTCTTTCAGCAGTTTCTTTTTCCATCTGTTAAGAATATGATAGGGAGACTGGATCATCAAACACAACTCACCTTCAAGAGAGGCAGCTAGGAATTTTGTAAGACTGCATGCCAGTCAGGTGTCTGAATTACTTGGGCTGAATTCTACCCAAAATCAAATCTGCTTTTCAGTGAAGTAGATTTTAATATAAATAGGTTTCTATTACCTGTAGTATTTCCTTTCACTTCTTTCCTCCTTGAAAATGTGTTTCTCTGCTGTTGCCATTTGCTGTGACAATTAACAGTATTTTAACATGTATTTGAAGTATTTCTCCTTAATGGTCCCAAATGCTGAAGCTAACAGTGCTATTAAGTGCTGAAAATTCTTTTAATTTATTAATGTTCTCTAGAGTTAGATAATCCCTATGATCCTCCTGCCTAAAACTGCTCTGGAACAAATACCTGATGAATCTCAAACAGCAAAAAGGCCAGCACTTTAGCTAAATTCCTGATTTATTGCTTGTTTAAAATTCATGAGTTTGCTTTGCACATTTGCCAGCTTCCTGATTTAAGATTTTGGGAAAAAAAGAAGCAAGATTGAAAACTCCATGTTAATATGTCATGAGACTCTAAGATAAATAAGAATGAAAAATAAAGCACTGAAGATTGTATTTTCTACTGATTTCTGTATTTTTGTAATCCAAATTCTATGTGAAAAACAAAAAAGTAATTTTTTTCATTATGAATTATGCACTGTTCAGAATACTTTCATCCAAATATACTTAAGAAGGTTCCATATTTAATTACACTTTACTCTTTAGACCACCATTAACCAAGCAATTAGATATGTTTAACTGGATGCAAAGGAACTATCGTTCATATCCTTAGTTTGTAATGATTGCTCCATCTCAATAAGCATCAGTCCATGTCAAAGGGCTATGTCTAATATGTCAAAATTACTAAATGCAGTTTTAAAACTTAAATTAAATAATTAATTGTTCTTATTAATTAACTTTAATTAGTATTAAACAGAAATTCAAGACTGCTAAATGTTGGACTCGATTTCAGTTGCTGATAATTTTGCAAAGCTTGAATCACTTGGGCTAAAATTACCCAGAGGTGTTCGTGCAGTCAGTTTTGTTTTGTTTATTTTTTTCACCAGAAAAAGGGAATGCTTTTTTTTTTATTTTTTAAACCAGAGTATTTTGCTCAGGATTGCTGACCATGAAGCAGTCAAAGAAATGGCAGTGCTATCTTAATTTGCCTTCCTGGTGACTAGGCTTTTTTGATAGAGTTATATAATTACACACTAGGTTTTTTTTTTCCACTGAGTGTTGTTTCATCCAGCGTAAAGGAGGCACCTCAGGGAATAGCCCGGGACTGTGCAGTTACAAAAAAGCCCTCCTTGTCATTGTCACAGGCCTGCTGGAGCCATTTGCTGCAGAAGATGTCAGGTGAACAGTGAGTGAGGCAGGAGGCCGTGAGAGGGGGTGGGAAGGTCTTGGGAGGAAAGCAGCCAAATGATGCAGCAGGCTTGAAATACCCTACTTCTCAGAGCTAAATAGTTAATTTAGAATGTTGTATAAGCACAACTATGCTGCTTCTTGTATCCAAATTTTTCATTCCTGCCCCAGATATCTTTCAAATATCTGCAACCTACCATGTAGACACATATAATTGTGTGATCCTTATTTTCTAACTTCCTCTATTGAGGCTCTAGAGTCTGATTTGCAGAAATTGTGTACACTCACAGCTGCCATGACTGTCTGTGGGATGCTGCTTTGAACATCTAAACTGCTGTCTAATTCTTCGTACTTCAGAAAATCAGGTTCTGTGTCTCTTTGATTGAATGAGAAAATTAGTGGGCACTCTGGACATTTGTATCTGTGTGCCTCAGTTCTCAATCTGTAAAATGGGGATGATAATTTCATCAGATGGTTGTGGAAGTAGTCATTAGTCTAAGAAGAGCACTCAGATACTACACTGACAAGTACCAGAAAAAAAAGCCACAGGAAATGAATAACTCTGTATTCAGAGCAGGGTTTAAATAACTCACAGTAGGTAATCTGTTGAACCACTTATAGGGCATAAACGAGAAAACAGCTATTGAATAGTTGCTCATTACGTGGACAGTTGCCATTCTCTGCCCTGACAGCAACAGTAAAGAAAAAAGCTCTATGTGAACCTGTAGTTAAAGACTGCATCAAAATCTGAATGCAAAAAAGACATCTCGCTATATTTCCTTTGGAATCGATAAAACTGATATTTATGCACTCCTGACTGCTTCACTCTGTGCTCTTCCTCTCTTTGTTTCTTGTTCTATGTTAAAAATTTGGGCTAAAAAACTACCATGATTTTTTGGCTGAATTGTATATCTCCCTCAGCAGCAGGAAAATAACATTTGAAATTGCTTATGTAATGTTTACATGTTCTCTTGACTGCTTTATTTAACTTGAAAGAGTCATATTAACAAAATATGGACAAAATATGTTTCTGATTCATTGAGTCCTATGCCTATTTTCTCATAATCCATTTAACATGAGAGATGCACTTCATTTCCTTTGATCCTAATTTTGCTTGTGCAATCCAGTGTAGGCTCCCTATCCATCTCTTTCCTGAGAGTAAAACAGAATTTGAGGAAAACAGCTCTGTGACTCAATATACAGTATGGATATTGCAGTGAATATACCTATGGATACCAAATAAAATTCTGGTTTTCACTCTGAAGTTTATTTAAGTGCTGTTGGTATAACATTTGGGAATATAGTCAACAAATTGCTATAGAAACATTTTGTTGGTATAGTTACAACATTTTTAGGCTGCAGAACTGTTTTCACTGAAATGTGAGAACATAAACTACTCTTTTGACAGTGACATGCCACTGAAAATGTGTTATACCCTGGTCAATGGGAATAGAAGGGATTGCCTTACAAATCATTGACAGGCACCTCTTAAAATACAGCAATGCTTTTTTCTGAGATTTTTTGCCATTTTATTTCATTCCATCATGTGTGATAGAATAAAATAGCTTTCACATAGATTTATTCCCAACAGACAGCTTATCTAAATTCAGCATGTTTAAATACATTAAACAATGCAAATAAGCAAAGCTTTCCCTCAAACTTCCCACAATTAGCAAAAAATGTTCATGATCTCACACAGTTTCTTTCCAGCTCTGAATGAACTGAAATACCTATGATATCACTTATCCAGAATAGGATTCATTCTACTGCAGTTTAGAAATCTGCTGTGTATACTTTGACTTTCTGACAACCAACTTCATCTCCCTTCGTAGTCAAAGAAAACATTTTAGAACCCAATCTATTTAGCACATCAGGAAGTCTATTTCCAGACGAGATGCACAACACACAGAAATTCTTATTTCTTGATTTACTATGAGAAGCTCAGGGAATTTGGACAGAAAAATAAGTTTTTGCTGATAATGTTCCAAATTGCAGTTAAATCCATAGCTATTGTGTTGGTAAATTAAACTAATGATCTGCATTAGCAGTGAAATACCCACATCTAGACAGCTAAATTATTTGAACAGCCCTTGCCACAGGTAGGACAGGGGCCAGCTGGCACTCACCAATTTGTCCTTTGGTACAAAGTGGGAGTCGGCATGTGGCCTGGCCTAAGGGCGAGACAGCAAATCCAAGATTGTTTAATTTACAGGTGCGCATGTGATTTACATGTACACTGTATCTCAGCATATGTGTCCCAGTGAGTGAAAAGCATCCATTCTGCTCTTCAAAGGGACTTGATTAGCTGGAGACAAGTGCAAACATGGCAATAACAAGTGCACAGTACTAAGTCTCTGGAGTTACAAATAAATTTCACTATTTCTCTTCTAGTAACAATCATGTAATCTTTCTCTTCTTAGGTAGGATTTGAGTCTTTAAACATATTTTTAATACACCTTGCTCTTACAAGTAAATGTTTATTGCTAGGCGTACTAAATAAAATATCTGTGAGGTCAGGATGTCAGCTATTGTATCAAGAAGACTGCCATATGGCTTCCTGTGGCAGATATTACTCAGATAGGTACAAGTCCTAATGTTGCTTTCTTTTATTTCTCTGTGTGTGATAATCCGAGATTAGCAGTAAAGGCACCAGGAAAGTAAATCTCTTTCTAATGCGATTAGGTTTCAGGTAAGTGGAGATATAACAGGGGATTGTGTTTGGTATGTTTCATCTATCAAAACAAAAAGGGATCAAGGTAAAGAAAAGGAGTGCGGTGCATGCTAGAATTTTTAATATTTCAGCTATTTGAACAGTAATTGCCTAAATCTCATTTTGTATATTCTGTGAATACCGTTAAGGATCCAGACCATATTGACAGTGGTGTTTCAGATATTTCAGACTCTGAAATATGCAAACTAAATATATAACAAGCAGGTAGGTAAAACCCAGTAACTGTATATACTTTCTCATGTACAGCCATACATACTGACACATCCATGGGAAAAGATGAAAAGAAGGTAGAGGGTCATATTAAGTGAGACAAAGTCAAATCAGCCAGTCAAAGGCCAAGTTTTTGAATGAAAGGGTAAGAAGATAAGCAGGCAGAAAGTGGATTAAAAGAGTGATGACAGTAGAGACAGGGAAATGGGCCGTAATTCTGAGTTCTGCAGCTACTAATATTAGAATGCAAAGGTGATAACAGTAAGCAGTTCCCATTCAATTCTTTATATTCTTCCTTTCTAGCTGGGTAACCATTATTTATCATCTATTTGCAATTTCATATTCCTTTCCCTTTCTGTCCGTCATATCCCCAACTCTTCCTTTTTTTAACCTCTTCAACTTGCATCTTCACATTTTATCATGTTCCTCTTCCTTCTGTATAATTCTTTTTTAACCTCTTGTAAACTGCTCTCTCACTTCTCTTGTTGGTGCTCATCAGTCTGGTCTACGTGACGGATATTACTCTAATTCTGAGGGGTATTATGCTGAAAATAGGAAGAACAATTCATCAGGAAATTTTGGCTATACATTTGGCTATACGTATTGCTTTGGCACGGCCTGGTTTTGGGTAGCAGGGGGGCTGCAAAGGTCGCTCCTGTGAGAAGCTGCTGGAAGCTTCCCACCATGTCCGGCAGAGCCAAGGGCTGATGGTTCTGAAGATGGACATGCTGCTGGCCAGAGCCAGGCCAATGAGAGAGGCTGGTAATGCCTCTGTGATGACTGATTTAAGATAATCAAAACAAAGTCACAAGATTTTGGATTCTAGTCAGAGAAGAGGAGGTGAGAATATGTGAGGGAAGCAACCTGGCGACACCAAGGTCAGTGAAGAAGGAGGGGGAGGAGGTGCTCCAGGTGCTGGAGCCGAGATTCCTCTGCGGGCCGTGGTGCAGACCATGGTGAAGCAGCTGTGCCCCTGCAGCCCATGGGGATCCACGGGGAAAGCAGAGATCCACCCGCAGCCCCTGGGGGAGGTGCCCACGCCGGAGCGGGTGGATGCCTGGAGGAGGCTGTGATCCAGTGGGAGACCCGGTGGAGAGAGAGGGCCCTGCTCCCAGGCTGGAGCAGCCTGTCCTTGGAGGGCTGCACCCCGTGGGAAGAGACCCACGGCACAGCAGTTTTGGGAGGACTGTGTGCCCGTGGGAGGGACTCACGTTGCAGCAGGTGCGGTTCGGCTGCTGCTCGTGAGAGTGGAGCCACGGCGGGAAGTTCACTGAGAACTGTCTCCCATGGGAGGGACCCCACGGACTCACAGGGGAAGACTGCTCTCCGGAGTAGTGGAAGGAAATCTCGGTGATGGACTGACCAAACCCCCCTGCCCTGTCTCCCTGTGTTGTCAGTGGGAAAGAGGGAGAAGCTGAGGGGCAGAAGGTGTTTGGAGGGCTTATTTTACTTCTCATTATCCTCCTCTGATTCTGTTAGCAATAAATTCACTTCACAACTTAAGTTGAGCCTATTTTGCTCTTGAAGTGTTTCTCCTGGTCCTTATCTCACTCATGAAGTGTTTGTTAATT
This sequence comes from Oriolus oriolus, assembly GCA_013400235.1. Lineage (NCBI taxonomy): Eukaryota > Metazoa > Chordata > Aves > Passeriformes > Corvidae > Oriolus > Oriolus oriolus. Next base: position 794,760 of record VXBT01012514.1, read on the forward strand.
TTTTTCCCTTTTCCCTCCTCTGCCCAGCTGTGGCAGGGGAGGGTGAGTGAGCAGCTCTCGTGGGTGCCTGGCATTGGGCCAGTCTCAAACCATGACAATTTCCAAAGACATTTTTGGAACCAATCTTCCTGTGTCATTAACTTAAACATTAACTCTGCTGATGTGGGTTTCTCTGGAGGAATCCGAATCAGAATGGAATTGTTTCTGGAAGCCTGAAGCGTGTTGAGGACTGATCCAATGCATTGTTTTAAATATCTCCAAGGGTGGATGTTCTTTTTTGTCTGGGCAGACTATAACAATATTTGACCTGGCAAGACTGAGAGCAGATTCTGACAATTAAGACCAAGTCAGTAATTTTAGTGTGTTTTAAGTAGGGGTGCAAATCATTTTGCCAACAGACTGGCAATACTTAGAACAAATTAGGTCTTTTCACTAAGAAAATCTTCCAAAAACAGGGAGACACAGAAACATATGGGTTAATAAGTATTATTCCATTAGAAGCAGCATTTGCTTGCACTTATGACTGTGAGTTTATTGATCCATAAGTTTTCTTGTGACATGAAAATTAACTCTCTACAAGAAATTATAATTTGGCCCTCAATTTTAGATTAAACACCCCCAGAAAACAAAACCGAAAGAGCCAAAAGAAAATTAAATTGGACAGAAATAAGCAGAAAAAATGGTCAAAATGCTAATTGATTTGTAGAACTATTAAGAGTGAAATCAAATTAAATTCTACCTACTAAGTACCTTCTGTACCTTATACTAAGCACTCAAAAACTAGGGTCTGTGAAAGCAAAGGTCATTTCTACAATTTTGACAGCAAAAAGCTTTCAGTTAACCCACATCTTGGAAGCACTGACTTTATAAATCTTTTAAAGTTAGAACATTTGTGAAATGTATTAAATCAATACAATTTATTCAGAAAAAAACTTAAATGTGCAATCTTACAAAGGTGAAACATGTTCATGTCACCATTATTCTGTGATAACTCAGTTCCTAATGCATTCAACTGTGAACTGCCTACTGAATAGAAACAATGGCTCATAATGGCAAAATCCATTTTCAGATCAAGTGAAGAAAAGACAATTTACATGTCACCTCTACTCCACTGCCTGGCATTGTCATTAAAGAAACACTCTCAATCAGTATTGCTCATTTGCGAATTAAGTACATGAATATATAAAAGGCATTAACATTTGTCGAACTCTAGCCCTTTCAGTACATTTGGGGGTCTCACATTGTTCTCAAGAATTCAAAAACCTTGTGAAAGCTTTCTGATTAAAAGCCTTTCTCTGCTTTCTCAAACTTACAGTTCCAAGACATAGTAATAGGAAGGTCTTGGGTACTACAGAAGACTTTGCTTCATCGACTGAAGCTAGTAAAAAATTAATTGCAGATCCCACATATTTATTAAGTGACTCATACCCAAAATTCTCAACAGCTACATTTTGCTCTGCAGGTATGGGAAGGCTGATCTTAGTGCTATTTAGGAGAAGCCCAGAGGGAGTCTGAGGGCCTATTGGAATCCTGGACACAGTGCCCAAAACCCACAGGGAGAATTTATTTAAAATATGTGCTATTTGCAAGACTGATAATTCAGCATCTTGGAATATCATAGAAATTATGTATGAGGGACCACTGTAAATCCAGGGCTTTCATGGGAATGAAACAGTCAATCCTTCTAATTGTGTGAGGGCATAGAGTGCAATTCTGATTTTATTCTGTTCTCCCTCTGTAAAATCTTTCCAGCATGCATTAATGTGAAGGTAGGTCTGCAGTATTGCTTGTGTATTTAACTACACTTATCCATTTTCATTATTTAGACAAGGAAGACAAGTAATGTACCCTAGCTATAAACACCCTGAAAAGATTTGTTGTTGTTGTTTATTTGTTTGTTTGTTTTGTGTTGTGGCTTTGGTTTGCTTTTTTTTCTTCCCCCCACCAACTGATGACATACTAAATTTTTAGGTATTCATGTTCTGACTGCAAGACTCATACTTATTGAATAAATGCTACTAAACTCTCCTAAGATCACAATTATAGGATGGTTGCATTCAATCTGTGTGTTTACTAGTAATTAAATCGACTTAAACATGTCCCTCACTCTAGCTAAATTTTGAATTACTCTAAGGACTTGTTTGGGAGGGTGGCCAAGTCAAAAAAATTGTCAAGAAACATGCAAATATTTTAACAGTAGACAATTAAGTTATAGTGAGTGACCTGGAGTTTGCTAGCATAAACCCAAGGCTGCAGAGTGAGAAAGGGTGCAAAGGTATGACCATTCCCAGCGCAACTGTTTGACTTCAATGAGTTAAAATACATAAGTTAAAAGATGAAACACACTAGTAATATTTTTAGTGATGAAAAATAATCTTAGACCAACTTCCTCAGTCAGCAAACCCTAACAGAGTTCAAGAATGTCTAATATGTGGAAACACAAGTTAGAAAAATGAAATCTGTATGTTACAATAGGAACATTTCATAATATTGAGATGCACTACTCTTCCATTGGTTTATTTCATCACAGGTGCAGGACGCTGCATTTGCCTTTGCTGCGATCATGAGGTTACTGACAGTCAGGTTTTGCCACGTGCAGTCGATGTGTCTGAACAGCAGCCTGCCCTCCAGTGTATTGATCACTTTCCACATCAGTTCTGTGTCCTCCGCAAACTGGGTCATGCATGAAGTTATTAAACAGTATTATCCTTAGACATTGCCCTTAGGGAGTCCTATTAGTAATCAACTGCAAGTTAGATTTTTTCCTGATGATCGTGACACTTTCAGCCCTGTGTTCAGTCACAGTTCAACCCCACTCATAGGTTACCCATCCAGTCCAACTCTCTTTAGTTTCTGTTCAAGGACACCCTGGTCAAAAGTATGCTCATGGATGTCGTGACTGTGTCCAAAGCATTGCTGCAGTCAGAGTTAACAGAGAAGGCAAAAGTCCGCACCATATGTTGTATCTCTTGTTGTGTGAGAAACACTTATTAGTTTATATGTTTTATCTATTTCAAAATGTCTGAAAACCTCTGAGGGCCTTTTTTTTTTTTTTTAATAATTTGAAACTAAAATCAGCTGATGAAATTTCTGAGGAGGCACAAAGGCATATATAACCATTTGAAGGTCCAAAAGTCACTGAAATAGTAAGAAAGGTAATCAAATTGCCAATAGAATTATTGTGGTGAATAATTCTCTGAAACACACCTAAATTTCATCTCAGGAAGCACTAGTTGGTTCTCTCCATAAGAGACTCCAAGACAATTAAGTGAGTGGGTTTCTGAGAAGGAGCCAGGGGACTAAGTTCTTTGACAGTGTAAATGTACTTTTAGCTTAAAACCTGGACTGCTTATCGTTTAGTTTCTCTGACAGGATTGCTAGCAGAGCAGGACAGAGTGGAAAGCACAAGGATGCCTAGCACAGCTCTCTAAGTGTTTCAACATAAAAAGAGCTCCTAGAACATGTATTTTCAGGAATGCTGCATGTCCACTGGTACAGGCTGTTGTCAGAACCAAAGTTCTTTACAGCTAAACAAGAGAGATTTCAAACTTCTTTACTCTATAACATGGAACTAGCTGGAAACCACTGATCCAAAGGAAGACAAACTCAGAATCTGACTTCAGGGTTATAAAATTTACATCAAGAAACTTTTTAAAGACTATGATTCTTAATGGTTTGATCAAAAATAATTCTGAAAAAAATATAAACATGAAAAAAATGCATGAAAACTGCAGAGTAGAGCAAAAATCAAATGTGAAAATGGCAAATTTTTGAGTTACATGGGGAGTCTAGGGCTTTACTGTAAGACACTGGGTGACTAGAACTGAATTGCTGAGGTTATGCTATCTAAACAATGGCAATTTGTCATGTTGGAGTAACAGGATGTTTAACTCAGATTTGAAAAATGTGCAAAATTATGATTTACTCAAACTGAGCTGGACAAGGCATGACCAGCAAATGACTTAGACCTGTGTGATAGCAATTTTACTTGGACTGAAGATGAAATGGAATGTTTCACTTCCTAAGTAACCCATGGATTTCTTTCCTGCCATGTCTGCACAAAACAGAGGAGACAGGGCTACAGAATATTGCAAGGACAGTTAAGAAGATGAATTTATTTCTTTTACTTATGTTTACTCTGTTGTGTTGTGACAGTATTAACTTACAATCAGCAAGAATAGATGATGTCATGTGTGAATGGAAAGTTTGGAATTAAAAAGTGGTTGTTATTAACATATATCACCACTGAACAAGGAGATCTCTACAATTTGTGGTAAATTTATTACACTTACATTGTATTTTCTACAGACAAATTTCCAGCTGAGGAAAGACTCATACCTGAATTACTGGAAAAACACAAAAAATAATGGAATGAAAAAAAATTCTTTTTAGTGAATCATAGAATGGTTTGGGTTGAAAAGGACCTTAATGATCATCTCATTCCAACCTCCCTGCCATGGGCAGGCACACATTGCACTAGACCAGGATGCTCAGGGCTCCATCCAGCCGGGCCTTGAACACTGCCAGGGATGGGGCACCCACAGCTTCTCTGGGCAACCTGTGCCAGTGCCTCACCCCTCTCATTAATTACTGTTAAATAACATCATCTGCCTTTTTTACACTTTTTGTTTGTTGTTGCTGTTGCTATGTTGTACAACAGGAAGACCCTATTCAGAGGGATCATGACTTTGGTTTGCACATTTCCGAGGCATCCACTGAGCAATCTTAACTCTTCTGTTATTTTGTTTATAAATACAGAAAATAGCATATCAGAACAACTTACATGACACCTTTGTAATGTTATGAACCTGATTAGGTTTAAAAGCACAAAAGTAGTGATAAAAATCAACTACAGATCAAGTCTACACTTCTGATTCCAATTGTGTCACAGTTGTAACCAAAGAGTTAGCAAATTAATCATCAATTAAAGAAAAGAAATAGCCAAAACATAAAAAATAGTATTTTGTGTCACTGCAATTTATTCCTAATTATTCTTTGCTTGAATGTCAAAAATGCTCATTCATCTGGGGCAAGTGTTGCAGGTTTGCCCCTTTTTACAGAACAAAGAACAGTTAACAGCTAGACAATGACGCCACATAATGAGAGCGCCTGAAAATATAGTTGTACACTTTTTCAGCAGAAGGATCGATACAGGCTTCTGAGAGCAGATCATGCTAGTGTGCAGCACCCATCATTCTCTCCCTTTAGATTACGAGGTTATCAATGAAACTGTCAGTCACAGCAGCACAGTTAATCTTCAGTAGCCAAAGTTGCATTCCCAAACTGTCCACAAACCCAAAAAACTGACAGGGAAGAAAGGAAAATGACTTTGAGTCTAAATGCCACCAGGCTAAAGTGGCAGACCTTGATCCATGCTCATGGATATCTCTGGCAGGTTTCCTACATTCCCCAGAGAAAGCAGATTTTGCTCAAATTACCTTCAATAAAAAATGTGGATAACATTGTTCAAGTCAGGAGTTTTTAGAAAATTAAATGCATAGATAATTTTGTTACATCCTCAGTTAGCTCTGTGATGAAAATCATTACAAATTCCATTTGAGAAGGGAAAAATGTAAGATTATACATCTTATGCACTAGTGCCTTGAAAAGCGACTTCTAGCTGTACGGCACTTTTTAGGTTGTTTTCAAGTGCCAGGCTTCATTTGAGAGGCTGGTTATTCATAAAAAAGCCTTCCTAATTTATCACCGATTTACTATTAGTTTCTGCAGTTTAGTCCAGTATCTATTTCTAAAGAACTGAAAAGGCCTGATGAGGACTTCGATGTTACTTGAAGGCTGGGAATTTAGTTACAGCACTAACTAAATTATGAATGATAGTAAACTGTGAGTAAAAGGTGTTATAGCCACGCTTGAAAAAGCTAGTTTTTCCTTTCTCTTTAGCTATGACTGTTTTGGTGCTCACAATCTGTGACTGTTGACAACACAGGAATACATTCTGCATCTACTCCTTTGACTGTGGAGCTTTATTTTTTAATGGAAATCAATGGCTTTTGCCTTATAACACAGAGAGAAATCTCAACATCATTTGTGGTAGCTTAAGCATGTAATTTCTGTTAATGTTAAGGGGAACGCCATGTCTAATCTACCATGCACAGCTCTAGAAAGTTACTTCAGTACATCCTCTCTTTTTTTGGGATGTGCCATTTGGGATATTGCTTGTCACAGGGAGCTGGTACGCAATTTTACTTTTTTTGTTACAAGCAACAGCCATTGACATTTCTCTACCTAATTCATGTCACCATTATAAATAGTTACATTTGGAACTATTACATGAACATACTATTTATACAAGGGAAGATGGGGAATCAAAGCCAATATTTTCCTGTGAAGGATGCAAAACCAGAAGAACATTTTTCTCTTAAACAGATGGGATCAATCAGTATAGGTTAATGTGTATTTTCAGTAATGCCTGTCCTTATTTTACCCTGTGGAACCCTCTTTTAGCTGATTTCAACAACGCGAACTGCATTTTGAGGACACCTGAAAAGTAGATAGACAGCTGCATAGAAGCCAGATATTCCTTGTTTCAGGTTACTAGGTATCCACAGACTCACAACTTTTTCTCACACAGTTCTTACTTTTCAAAGCCTGTAGTTAAAAATTTCTGCTCTTGCATTTGCATAATGACTTTTCACTATGAATTTACTGGTAGATCACCAATTCAAAGATGTCTTTGGCCATTCCTAACAGATTGTTCTTTTAATCTGATGGAGCAATAAAATTATTTTCCAGCCTTACTTTCAGTTTTGAGGAAATGAGCTGCAGTTCCCAAAGAATATGCTCAGTAAAAATCAGCTTAATTGACACCATGGTATATTGGCAGCCTTCTTTAGAGAGGCCAAGCACTACCTGACCTCAGTCAGATTCTCACCCTGGAGAGAATGACTCTAGAAAATAGTATTATGTACTATGGGATAATTCTAAAGCTCTCCTTTTTTTTCTCCCAATTCATGCACCTCCATTAAAAATTCATTAGAATACATATTAAGTGATTATTCTTTCAGAAAGAAAAAGCACTGGCTTTTCAGATGCAAGTGTAGGTATTATAAGGGCAAGAAACTGTTTTATATTCAAAAGATATTTGCAGTTACATACCGAGTTTAATCTAATTTAGGTAGCTAAGCATTAGCTGCTACAGTTCAAACTAATTACCTTAGGCTCCTAAATATGTGTGTTGAATCATCCTTGGGAATTACTACTGACCAAAACAAAATTTTTAGGTGCCCGAACTAGATAAGAAAAATGCTATGCAGTTTGTTTAGACTGTTAAGGGCTGATAGTCACAGGTCAGTTCCCCAGTGTCCCAAAGCACTGGGGCATGGGGCAGACCTGGTGCTGATACCATTTAGGTAAATTTGCATGCACTGACATGACATGACTGTGCAGAGTGTTAATGCATTCTGTCTCTCAGGTGGCTTACTAGCCTGTAGGCATATTCCTGCACTTCTAACACATCTACTTTGGGACCAGAACTGGATTGCACTATCCTGGTTTGGGTTGTAGGTGGAGTTAGTCCTGTTGAAAAAGCTGTATAATTTGATCCTGTCTGGGCAGTGAACTGTGTGTAAAGGTGGCTTTGTTTGAGCATGCAGACAGTTTTAAGAATATCTAGCTTTTATTTGAATACACATGAGGACTTGTGGGAGCCCATTTAAGACTGCATTGAATGTACACATTACAATTTTCCTTTACTGCTTGGATCCAGATCTTTCTTTCAAGTATTTCACTGAAAGCTTTCTATATTGATGAAAGCATATTCTTGCCCATGTCAGGAGAGAGTTTGTCAGGAGATTAGGGATTGGGTTCTTGTATATCCAGCTTGAAAATAACTTTTGCAGCCAAGCATTTCAAATTGATTTGGCTGTTTCACTATTCCCCTGTTTTTATATACTAACATTTGCAAGCAATGAAAATAATTCTTTTTAATTTTTTTTGCTACGCTTCTGTTTCTTCAGGACATGAAATATAATGTGTTTGTTTTGTTTTGCTTTAAAAATCCCCTACACACCTCCCCCCAAACCAGAAGAGAAGGACCAGAGTACCAGAGTAATGAAAACACAGTTTTGCCCTTGTCTTCAAAATATCATCCAGGCCCCTGGCTGAACCTTCTATCATCTGTGTTGAAAGCATGGAGATTATCAGACTGGTCAGTCTGTCAGTGCAGAATATTACTGGTAGGAAATATTTTGGGGATACTCTATTTACTCCACACATCTAGGTCCTGACAGGAAGAAATTCCAAACTGTGGGAGAGTTCTTTCATATAAAGAATTCTTTTAAGAACTCTTAGGCACAACTAGCACCTTACCTCACTCCCCTGAAGTCTTTGTTTTCCTCTTCTTTCCTGAACAAGCCTTCTGACTGTGTCTCAATGCCCCTTTAGCCCTCCAAATCTCAAATAACTACTGCTCAAATCTGAATTTTAGCTCCTCAGTCCTAAAGTCTGTCCCATCTTCATTGCTGCCTTACATTTTCAGGATCTCTCCCATCTTCTCAACTCCTGTTTTTCTTCTATTCCCAAAGATGCTCCTCAGTTTCAGGTCCCCCAAAGAACCGCTGGCCTCTTACTACAACCTTTTAACCTTGACTTCAGCTATTAGTGAATACTGTTCAGGTGCAGCTTTTCTGTTCTTCCCTGACAGCCAGATGGGAGAGCAGAAGCAAATAATGACAGCAGTGGCTCAGCAGAATCAACATTTTCCCTTTCCTTAAGAGGCAGATCCCATCCTTTCTCCCTCCTTCACCATCTCCACATCGTAGTTTGGGTTCCTCTCATTGCCTTGCTGCACAGATGATTAGAGCATCATTAGCCATATGAGCTACAATAGCATTATCTGCAGATCTCAGCCAGGGTAGAACTGCAGTAATATTCCTCTTATGCAGGCACCAGAACTCAGTTGCTTATGCTTCTTTTTTGATTGTTGCAATAATCCCTACCCTGCCTTTCACTTTGGTGGAGTAACACTCTGGAAATTATTTCCCAGGTGTAATACAGGGGCTTAGCACAGGGTAAGTACAGATCTGAAATGTATCCAGATTGCTGGGGAGGGGGCTAAGAGGCTTTCACAGAATGGACACAACCAAGTTGTGACAGTTGGGGACAAAAGAGGAGGGCCTGGCATTATTTTCTTTAGTATTGCAGATAAAGGCAAAATTCTTTACTTTCCCTGTTCCAGCTGTCTTCTAAAATCATTCCAGTGATATCTTTGCACTTACACACGCAATGTCAAACTGTTCTGTGCATGTACACCAGTACGGTTCTGCTGATGTCTGGGGGAGCTCTGCCAGTGCCAAAGCTGTAAGTTACAGGACTCTATGTAGAGCTGTTCACCATTCAGTGTTTTTCTGAAGCCTGGGTTCGTGTGACTGCATCAGAATCTCAGTTTTCCTTAATAAATTAATAGGTTGCCATAAAAACTTGAAAATATGGCTCTTGAGCTCTTAGTCTTGGGAACACAATGTCTAGGCTATACAAATAAGAAAAAAAAAAAGAACATTTCCAATAAGAACAAAAAGTGTTCCATAGATAATTTTGATTTTTTTATGACTTAAAATATTAGTAAAGATTTCTACCAACAAAATTGACTAGATTTCTGCCATGTGTTTTAACTTGCCATTCAAGCACATGTCCAAAGCACTGCTGACTCAACCAACATATTGGCATGTTTGTTCTTCTGGAGTTAAGATTAGATTGTTTTCTGTACTTCAGCTGCCCAGTATAGTAATTTGACCCACCTGCTCAATTGTGTTCGTACTAAAACAATTTGTTCTGCTAGGAAATCCCATATTACCCAGTGTTTTGGGCAACAAAGCATTGGAATAGAACAATTTTTTCTGTGGGGTGTGTTTGATATTTACTCTGTCGCACTTGTGCACTTCTGTCACTTTCAGAGGATAAGCTGATATTTATTTTTTTCTCTCAAGTGGCATTTGGTGGGATTTTTTTTGGTGACAATGACTGCCATTTCTGAGCTGAGGTTTTTGACTACTCTTTAGAATGATTTCAGGCATAGGAAGCCTGTACATTGTCACCGTAGTGCTTCCTCTTTTCCCCTTCTTTTTGTCAATAATCAGCAGGTTCTCAGGGGTGCATCTAGTGTACAGCAACCAGGTTTTCCCAACAACTAGCCTGTGTGCTGTCAAATGAAGCTTGATTCAGACAGGATCCAGTCTACATCTGCTAGTATAGATGGCTTACAGCATTGTCACTCATCCTGTTAGGATAGTACCCCAGTGTTATACCCATAGATCTTGTTTATTTATACTTACAGAAAAAAAAAGTTTGCATTGCCTAAATAACTTTTCCTATCATGAATCACATGTTAATAAGGACCATTTTATAAGTAGGTATAGAAATAAAACAAAATTGCTACAAGGCACTTTATGTTTGACTGAAAAGGAAGATACATAAGACTCAGGTTTTGCTCACCTCACCTGTAAATATGAATGTAAATTACATCAGATAAATCAGATAATTTTCAGATAAACATGCAGGACAATACTGAATCTTTGCATGCTTTTGAGGGATGTGTGTGAGAGATAGTGAATACTATGCACTTCATGTATATAACAGGTGGGAATCCTCATGCCTTGGCTCTTATTCCTCTAAGGGAAACAGAATCTCCAGCCTAGCTATCTCTCAAAAATAGTTTTTAAGACAACTTTTAAAACAGACAGGAGGAGAACTAAGATGCTGTCTAAGATGAGTAGGGGGAAATGAACTCTTGACCTTCCTCAATCTAACAAAGTCTCAATAATCTTCTAAATTCTTGCTGTGCGAAAATTAGAAACAGAGTTTACATGAATATTTAGAAAGGAAACTTCATTTTTAGATGTCTTTTTTGGTGAGTCTCAACACATCTGTCCTACCCCTCTCAGTTCCTTTTGCAAAATATCCTGAGATTATATACATGTATGATGTATCTGTCAGGGACTGACTCAAACATCTACACAATCGTTTTCAAAGCAATCTTATACTGCTGCTCCACAGATAGCAATGTAAAGGAATTGTGACCAGATTAAGCAAATAGTGTTGAATCTTCTTAGCTTGCACTTATTTCCCTTATGCAACATACTCCAGTTTCCTGGGATATTGCATCTTCTAAATGGGTCTCATGCTACTGACAGATCTCTCAGACAATCAAGATAGAAGGATGATTTCCTGTGCTTTCCTGAGCGGTACTAGAAAATGTGCATTCTACTCTCTGTTTAGCAGAACCGATTCTGCTAAAGGGATTCATGATGCTAACAGTCACAATGAAAAATGGGTCAGATACATCCTGAGTGCAACACCATTGATTCACTGTCTCTCATTTGCTTACAAAGGAATAATGCCCTTCAGATAGGATCAGCTTGGAAAGAGGTCAGAGCAATGTGGATGGTAATATAACCAATAAATAGTTGATGATAATTGGTGCGTGCCTGAGAGAAGAATTTAAACTGTCATTATCAGATTCTCTCACCAGATGTTTTAGAACACCTACTTCCCCTCAAATGGAAAGAGTTGGGCCCAGGAAAATATATCAGAACCAACTTAGAATAGCTACTATTGGCATCTAGCACAGCTGGAAATAACTTATGCTTCCCAGGCAGCAGTACAGAGCTAAGCTGAAATGAACCAACTCTGCTCTTTGGAGCAGAGAAGCTGTTTTTCCACATTAAGAGGTGCTCCATGTTGCCAAGGCCAGACGGCTTCTAGTATGTGACCTGGTTCTTTTGAAGCAAGCTATCTATTCTCATGAGGGGCACGCCTGGGAGAACTGATCTGTGTCCAAGCAAGAGAATCCAGTGACATATTTGTTAACTACAAACATATGGATCAGAAGTATTTCCTTCTGTTGCCAAACAGTGCCTCAGTCAGAAGTGCTCAGATCTGTTGGGAAAATATAAAACCCTTTGGCTGTGTAGCAGCTTAGACTGTGCTCTCAGACTCCAGAAAATGTGATTCATACTTCCCTGTGTCTATACATAAAAGACTCTTCAGGCCTGTGTCTGGTACTTGATAGGTGGTCTTCAGGGAAAACTCGGGCAGTACTCAGATTAGACTTCTGGCATTCCATTCCATGGAATTTAGCATGAAATCTAAACCTGAATAGAAGAATTTCCAAATCTAGCTTTGCTCACATGAAAGACAGTCATTTAGTCAATATCTTTGTTTTCTTAAAGACAGCAAGTCAAACTGCTTGAAAATAACCTCCTCGTCACCCATGGTTCCCTCCTGATTCCTGAAATAACAGTGAATGAAAGTTCTTGAAAGCAGTATCATTTCACACCAACTGAATCCCTGTTTTCTGAAAATGTTGTACGATAATTTTTGAATAACTTGTTACTTTAAAATACTTTATATGCATTTGTGTGAATTTGATCGCTTCTACTTCTAAAAGGCTGTCAAGAAGACCTGACAGTGATCTAATGTAGGGTTAAAAAGGGGAGAAGGAATTGTTAGCAGTCCTTTGCTGTCTGTCTGGGCTGCACACTCTGTAAGAGATAAAACTGAAGAGCCCTACCAGGTGCTCAGTGTGAGATTTTAATCTTTGAAGGTAGGACAATCAGCAGCTGCCACTTCTTTGTAATCCTGAAACACAGAAGCTACTAAAACTGTACATTTCTTGTCTAAACTTCAGCTTTTAAAATTACTGGGGGACTTAGTCCCATATAACTGTTTATGATTATCTGCAATAACTTTAACTTCAAGCTGTAGCCCTGAAGCCATTAGCAGTGTTTTCCTTGCCAATGGCTTTCTAGGAAAAAAAAGCAATTATAAAACTGGGGAAGAGGAAGGGGGAAAAGGGAAATTTACATTTCTTCTAGGAAACAACATAAGTGATAGAATTGCTTTCTGACCTCCTTTACAGTCCCTACTAGCTTGATTTTACCTCTGACAGGTATAGCCAAAGTCAATCAAATGATCTTGCTATGACGATCTTGTAACTTGTTAAAAAACAAAAGAGATTTTGATTTTCTTGTAATTATGCTATCATATCAGATAGGCAAAGTAGCTCTGAATAATTGTTACATAGTCTTTTAATATTAATTTTTTGTTTATTTATGTGGACATACATTTATTATAATTCTTGCTAAGGTTTTTTTGGTTGTTTGCTTATATGGAAATTATTTTGCTCAGACTCAGGCTTTCATTAACAACACAAGATTCTAGTTTTCTTCTTGCAATTTTTTGTCAATAAGTTCAGAATAGAGCAATGAAAGGAATGATTGCTCGGCTGATTGTTGCGCTGCAGCTCACGTACACTGAAGCGTGAATAATTTAAACTGTGCTGGCTTGTCAGTATTGGATTTGTATGTGGTGTGAGGAGAGCACAGAGGGAGGTGTCAGATAAATCACACATCAGAAAAGAAGCCAAAAAAAAAAAAAAAAAATTCCCAAAAGGTTGGATCAAAGGTGAAGAGGAAAGGGTTCTATTGTGCGTACAGCGCAAAGAGAGACAGGAGGGTAAATCCCTTCCTTCTTGTCAAGGAACTGTTTTGGATAATCAGTAACTTTGAAACAAATTGCGTCAGCCTACAGCACTGTTCAGATCTTCTGGGACAAAAACACTTTCTGAATTCAGTGGGAGTGAAACCATTTTGAAGGGTGCCTTTCAAAGTCATTACTTTCTTTTCTTCTGAAATCATTGTTTTGTATAGTAACTATTTAATAGGACATGGGAACAGAAAAAAAAATCAGCTGAGCGTTAGAAAAATAACACACTCAAGGTTAAAGATCAGTAATCTGTCCATTGTTATGATTAAAGATTGGGAAGAAAAAATAACTTTGTTATGTGCCCATTTCAAAAAAAGCTGCAAAATCTTCCACTTACAGAAGAATTGGGTGCAGTAAAAAGATTTCTGTGTAAGCATTTTACTGTGATTTTTATTTGTAGTCCAGGGAACCCATAAATAATGTTGTTCTGTGGAGCCAGCCAACCATCCTCTGCCCCCCGTGACGGGCAGCTTGCCTGTGTGAAAGCACAGTGACTGAAATTAACGTGCACATTTTACTACCAGCCTCAGGGACTGGCAATGTCCCACAGAGTCATTCCAAGGGTTTCTCTGTGTAGTGCAAGTAGCACAACTGAAAATAATTCCCCCCCAAACAGGAGTTTTAAGTAGCCCAAGATGTTGATTTGCACATCAAGAGTTTCGGCCGTTACACTTTACTTTACTTACCCATCTATTTATCTTTGTTTTCATAGAGCCTGACATGTCCTTTGCTCCATGCCACAGACATAAAATAGCGACAGCAGCACTGTCTTTGCCATGTTCTGTCACAGGGTTTCAGTGATTTCCAGTCCTCTTTATCTCAGAGCATCTGATTAACCTTCATGTGGGGTCAGACCAGATTTGCGGGTTTGGCTATGCACTGGAGATGACATCTTTACAAAAATAAAATACTACAAGGTACAAAACAAAGGTCTGTATAGCAATCACTGTAAATGCTGTTTTTTCCCAGTGGAAGAAACATTGTAATGCTGTTGTACAACTGATAAAAAACTATTTGGGGATTAGGAAAAAAACCACAAAAAACAAAAACCCAAACGTATTCCTTCATGGCCAATATTAAGTTCTGCTTACTTATAATAAAAATGTGTTCCTTAAATAAACATGAATGAGGAGGACAGGTTCAAAATTGTAGAAATCTCAAGGTGTTATGAAAACTGGAAAAGACACCATTATATTTTTCGATGCAGTATCACAACATAATGGTCCCAAGAGCCCCTGTTAAAAAGATATGAAAAGCATGTAATGGGGTAATATTTAAATGAAAGTCTGTTCAGATAAATTTTCCCCCCTATCATCTACGAGAGACTGGAAGAAATTATTACTGGCTCTAAACAACCAAAGTGTGTGTGTGTGGGAGCGGGCAGGGCAAGTTCTGTGCTGGGGGGATGTGCACTGCTCCACATCCCACAGGAGGCCAGAGCAGATAAAAAACACTGCACAGACACTCACGTGGTCACATCCCTATTGTCTTTGGATTTTATGGCAGTGGGCACCACACTGGATCCAAGGCAATAGCTAGATCTTGCTTTTCTCTCTCTTTTCCTCTCCTTATCTCTTTTTCTACTTATAATTTCCTCTTGAAATCTGGGTAATTTAAAGCTGGATGGGTTAGAGTTTGCTAAGTCAATGCTTTGCAAAATGCTTTATCTCAGTTGAATGTTTGCTTTAAATTTTACCAAGTTCCTGATGTTCTAAAGCTTGTCAGTAAAGTCTAGGCTTTTTTAACCTCATGAGAACTTTTGTTGAGTTTTCCTTCACACTGCTCAGGGAAAAGTGGTACCTTAAGCCCCTTTTAAATAAACTCTCCAAGCAAGGATAAGGGCTTTACATCATCTCGTACCATACCAGATGTATTTGTGAAGGGTCATTTTTGATTGCCTACAATTCATACCAGTGCAGTTCTCAGCATTTTCAGACATTGCTAAGACTTGCCCTTTAAATCAAGGTGCCACTGTACCAGGAATGCACTTCAACTATATTCTTTTTCAGTTTTGAAAAGTACAGCAAAAAGGGGCTATTAATATTTATTCATAGCTATATTTATATGAATCAGAGCAGTGCCAGTGTTTTTTTCCAGTTCTGAGTCCAGCTGGCAGAATTTGACTACAGCCCCACTATGAAATTATCTTAGTCTGCAACCAGCATATTTCTGCTAACCTCTGAACCATGCCTAGAATTTTTTTTAGGAAGTAACTGGCACAGGCCAAAAATTATACTAAGAAATTATTTGAAAATATGTCATTGCAGGCATATAAGTTTCATTCCACTAACCTTTTTCCAGTCTGACACTGATGAACATACTGATAACTGCTAAGTCCAGTGCATGAAATTGCGCATAAGATTTATACTTCAGCTACTGTAGAGAGAGGGATTCCCCTTCTTTAGGTTGTACCAGTGACTAAAACTAGACCATGAGACCTATGCTACCTGTCACATATATCTAACTTATGTTATATTATTTGATTTAGAAACAAAAGTAATCTTGTTAAAATTGTACAGTTTTATTTATATTAGTGATGGGATAACATAGAGCTGTAGAAATATGTAATGCTTAAATAGTTCTGGGCCATGCTGAAATTTTCCTTTGTTTTTATGTCAAAGAACAACATTATGATTTGAAATTGAATTCAAAATTTTTTTTGAACTGTTCCACTTCTCCAAACCTTTATGGAAGAAAAGTCCAAAGTGACCATTTTGGTGACCATTTTGGAGAAAGAGAATGTCCTCTCAATTTTAGTTGGAGTAAATAATCCCCATTTCCTCACGCTGCTGATGGTCACCATCTTTCTTGAAAGCTGCTTAAGTGGACTAATTTTGGTAAATGGGGTATGACAGACATTTGAAAGAAGCTGTTGTTCCTGAATTTCTGTGAAACCAGGGGAAAAATATTATGCAGAATGCTAAATATTTACTTCCTAACCGTTCCATTTACAAGAAATCTAACAAACTGAATCTAGACAGAAGAGATAAATAAGTATGCAAATGTGTCTATATGTATTCTGTCAAGTTACTGGAAGGGGGAACCCAGGATATTTACCCACTTACATATTTCCCTCCAATGCAAAAAGAAATTTTAAACACATCTGGTTTACCTGAAAAATTCTACCTTTTTATGGCATTTCAAGAAATATCAAGTAGGTAGAACACACAAAAGAGTACCTCACAACATTTTAATTACTTTTCAAGTTTAAATCTCATGGCTAATATCTTAATATGCTAAACTGTACAAATGCAATTAAACCCACCATTTTGTGATTAAACTATGAAGGCTAAAATCAGTATTTTAGAAATTTAAAATTTATAGTTTAAAAAGATTCTATAGTCTTTAGAGTTTCTGTTCAAGACTTAAAATACTTACTTTTTCCGTAACACCACATTACTTTGATGTTATGGTAGAATTTCTTTTCAGCCTTAACTTTTCCTTGCAAATATACCTGCATGACAGTATTTACATGGGATAATTTTCTTCACAGCAGACGAGGTCAAAGCTTTCACAAAGTAAATACCGAAGAAATTGGTTTCCTTGTCATCCTTAGATTCAGTGCTTAGTTACAGGGTTTAGTTATATCATCAGTCTGTATCTGAGTTTAACATCCCCTTAATGGTCTGGCTTTTTTCTTCTTCAATTTGTATGCTATTAAAATCTAGCTGCATTTATCATTAAGAAGTATGTGCAATACATTAGCATAAAGTAAAGAAAAAAAATTTTTCTTTTGTGCCCAGGAAAATCAGGCTACCAGACAGACTGGAGAAAGGGATACCAGAAAAAAACATATGCCTTAAGTAATACTGAAAAATGATCATTAACAGCTAATTTTTCTCTGCTGTCTCTGATGTGGTGTTTCATAAATTTGGTAGATGCTTTTAGCAAAATCATGCGTTCAGTACATGTAGTCAGACCCTGAAAGTCTTTTTCACTGATCCCACTGAGGTTTTGGTTTCTACACAATTAGTGTAGGAAGGTATTGAACTAATTCTATGTTAGATAACCCCCATTATTCCTCTGAAATAAGTGGAATACCATGTACTTACATCGGAGTTTATGAGATATTTGGATTATTTTGATGTAGGGTCTTTGCATCTGCAATGTCAGTGTAATCGTTACTTCCATGAAGCTGGTAATGGCAGAAAAGAGGAGAAGGAGTAAGAGAAAGCTGTCCAATGAACTCGATTGTTTAGAAAAGAGAAAAATGGGTATTTTTGCACTAAGAATAACTAAGAAGTCAAAGCCATTTTTACTGCATCCATTTTACTGTACTGACCATCCCCAAGGAGATGTGGATGCTTGTAGTCCCATAACAATGCTTATTTTCTCAATTCTTTAGCCTTTCTAGTATTCCAACAGCACAATCATCTCAGCAATTACACTGACTAGCAAAACTTTTAAAAGGGAAAAGAGGCATGTTCTAATTTAGCAGGCATTTTAACCACAGTTTCACGCAGAATCAGCTCTATGCAAGTTAAAACACGAAGCCATTGAGGCCAAAGCAATCCCCAGTGTCCCACAAAAACAGTCAGAGACACAGAGTGATTATGGTTGGTAAAGAACAAGAGGAGCTTAAAAACATCTGATGTAAGGTGAGATTTCTTTTTAGGAATGTAAGTTTATATAAAGTAGTAAGTTCTGTCCTTCATGCTAGGAAGTAAAAACTTTTCCAGTACATTAAAAAAAAAAAAAAAACAAAACAAACTGAGAGATTCACTGCATTGTCATTTTATTATTGCATTAGACATGTGAGCTGGTATTGACTGGGGATTTGTGAGTGCAGCTATAGTACACAAGGCTGGACCAAAAGTGCATATGCTTAAACTTAAATCTTCAAAAGAGCTGAAAATTCATACTGAATTTTCTTGTCTTTATTTTTTTGATTTTAAATCTTTTTCTTTTAGCTTAAAATAAAACTCAGTATTTCTTTTCTGAACTTTCTGGCTCAAGGGATTTTAAAACCCCTCTGTACCTGAAATCCATTTTAAGACTAAACAAGTGTAGAGGCAGGAGAAAAAAATACCAGTTTTCACCCTATCTTGTGTGCCATTTGGGTTGTCAATAACAGTTTAACATCAGAGTAAGAATGGAAGCTGTGTGGGCTTTCTACTAGCAGGACTTAGGACTCATCAGTGAGCTGATCTTAGTATCTATAATTCCAGAAACAGGTAAATAAGCTTGCTTTGAACTTACTTGTCATACAGAAAAATGGGTTTCACCATATCCCCAGTTTATTTGTATTGTTACATTTATTTGTCTGCCACAACATATATCTTCTTCCTAAATAGCTGGTTATCCACTCTGCAATTCAGATATTAAAATATGTACTTGTAATAAATTGTCTAATGGTAAATGTGATTCTACAATACATAACTTCTGTTTCTATATGAAAAAAAAGTAGTTTTGCTCTGTTACTACTATGCTGATTTAGGAATTGCTGTTCAGCTTTCAATATACTTATTTTTTTGAGGTGCTTGACCATAGCCTGTGGCCAATTGAGCATTTTCACTTGTAACCAAAACATACATTTTGCTTGCAAGTTTCATAAAATTTTAGCCAAATTAGCAGCAGTTAAAATTTTTGCTCTAACAATAATGATGTAAGTTTCTGATCACAGACATTAGGACTGTAACTGTAAAACATTTTTAGATGATTGTATAAAACTGCCAATCTCAGGGGCCAAAATAATGGATTCATTAGCTTTAGTGTTTAAAAATATCTGAATTATTCAATATATAGTATAAAATGTGCCAGATTTGTAATCTTTGTCACCTTCTCTCCTTTGGATGCCTGCAGAATTAACTTACCCAGAAGACTTGCTCACTTTTACTTGAGCTGGGTGAAGGTGAGAGTTGGACAATTCCTTTTCTAATATTAACTTACTGCTTTCATCACATAAGCATCTTTAAAAAAAGGTACAGCCTATTATAAAAAGGTGTAGACTGAGCATTAGCTACTAATTTAGTGTTAAATTTCTTATTGAAGATGCAGAACTGTGAAATACCAATGAAGAGAACTGTTTTATTGTGGACTGCTGCTTTTTTATGTATTGAAATATTATGATGATTACTAATGATACTAATTGTGAGATTATTGAGGAAAACTTTCATTTTCTTTGTAAAGAAACTGTCATTGGTCAATTGAAATTGAATTGAACGAGGTGTAACTGGAGGCCTCAAAGCAGGGGAACACATATGGACTATGTGATCACACTGCTGAAAAAGTGAGTGTAAAACAATAGAGTCTGGGTGTGAATTTAAGGCAAAGCATGTGTAGAGTTGCTTTCCTAAACCAGGAATATCATTCTTTATTCCATTTACATAAGAGGAACTTTGGTTAAAACAGCACAAGTTAAGCACTTACGAAGTTTTCCTAATCTCTACCTTCATTCAAACTATTTTTCCTTTCTGCATCTCCCTGATAGCCATAGATCATGTTTACACCTTGCAATCTGACTGAGCAACACTTTGAGATTAATCTTCACCTTCAAAGATATGACTCAGCAGGAACATGCCAAGACAGTCCAATTATATAGTAGTAGAGTAACAAAAACAATTTATATTTTCCCCCATTTAATTTTGTACTAGATACTAGTTCTAGCCCTGTGCTGAGATATTTAGGATCAAGTTTTTTTATTCCATGCTGAGAGAACACACATCAGGTTTTTAATTACGCAGTTGTGAAAAATGTTATAGATAATCCTTATTAATTTAATACAAAATTACTTTCCCTTTCTGTAGGCACCTCACTGGGTTTCTGGAGTATCAAAGTACACTATCAAAACTCCCTTGCTGCTGATTTTTAAAGAGCATGAAAAGGAACAACTTGAGCTTACTAAAAGACGTTATGAAACAAATCTATGGAATTGAAAGGGACCCTATGGGGTGACTGAGGCATTCTCTGTGCTCCGGCGCAGGTGTGCCAAGAAAATGCCTCTTAGCTTTTTCCCTATCATTTTCCTGTGGACCTCAGTGAAAAGATTCTGCACCTTCCCTCTTTTCTAGTTCCTGCAGCTCTTTATATGGTTTTCAGTTTTCCTTATAACTAAGCTATTCATTATTTTCTTGCTATAAAATTAATGACTGCTTCATACCTTGCTTCCAGGGGGTGTAGTAAACAATCATTATTATCTCACTTTATGAATGCAAGGAAGAGGTAGGATGACATCAATGCATTTCTTTATGAAGATATTGAGACTTACAGCTCCAGTTGACTTTAATGACACTGTACCTGCATTTAGCTATGAAATAAAATATGCAGAAGTGCCAGCATCAGTCTCCAGTTCCTTTACTGTCTCCACAGTTGGTAACCCATATAAAGATTAGCTATTTAGGTAGGAATAACAACAAGTAAATAACAACAAAAAAATCTTTTTACATGAATAATCTTTTTCTAGTCAAAGTCATTGTTAAAATGCTACAGATACCAAAAGTGTAATTGAATTTTAAAAAGTGATTAAGCTAATTTATGGTGCCAAAGTTCTCAAAGGTTATTAAATTAAAAAAAGAAAAAATGTTGTTCTCTAAAGTGCAGTTTGTCAGAAATTGGGTACTTTGAGTGTATCACCAATACTCATGCTATTCTTCTGCCACTTGACTGGCCACTGTCAAAAACATGGTCCAGTCTCTATAAATTTGTCTGATCAAGGGTATTTGTTCTTATCTCCTTATGTACATTCATATCTGCAAAAGTAACACATTTAAATATGTTTTCTGTACTATGCTGCATGACATTTCTTTCCAAGACCTACAATTTTTGTTCTAAATATAACCGAACTAATGAGATACTCTCATGTTTCAAGAGTTTGAGTACTTTATATAAATGCAAATTATATATATATATACACTCATATATATAAAATGTGAAGTATATATACTGTCAGTTGATAGATATATAAAAACACTCTTTCCAATCAATTTTTGTAATCAAATGAGTTATATAGTTATAAAATATTCTCACTGAGTCATAAAAATATATGCTATGCATCTCAGATTGTTTATTGATACCATATTCAATGATTCTATTTTGATTTTCTAGAGCGAAAAGCTTTGGATCAAATAATGCTATTCAGCCAGTATTTTAGTTATCAGACGCAAAAAAAAAAAAAGATTAAATTCTTCTTAAACATTGCAGGTATAAATTCCATATGCCTTTTGTTCGTGTGTAAATTATAAAGGGTTTAAATAAATATATATCTGGGTAGATTTCCACTCCTTTCCTGAATGCTTAGGAAAAGTCAGGATACTGCTACACACATTAAATCTCAGACGAATAATTCTCCTCATGACATTTCCACTTAAAAGTATGGATATGCTCACAAAAAAACAATATAAAAATTAACATAACAGTTTGACCCAAAGGCAATTTAATGAGAGCTTCTGTAGCAACATATACCAGCTCTAAATTATTTCAAAAGCGATTTATAAAAGTGACAGGAGAGTTCACATATGTAGATTCTCCAGCTGTTTTCTAGTCTTTGCTGAAAAATAAGAAGTTAAAATATATTCCTTTAAGCCAGAATTCTTAATTAAAATTTTTTAAAAATAGTTTCTATATCACAATATATATTTAAGAAAGCCATAAAAATCTTTTGCTTATGTTTTTTTTTTTCTGGTGCCTAAGAATTCAAAATTTTTATTTCAAGAATTTTACAGAGTTTTCATTTTTGTATCTCTGTCTTTCCTATATCCTCCCAGGGCCATGCCCTTTTTGCAAATGTTGAAGGTCTGCAATCTGGATTAATTTTGGATCATACACCGTATTAGAATGTGGTCTTTCAAGGCTCTTATTTACCTCAGTCACAATTTTCAAAGCTTGTCTAGAGTCCTGGATTAACTACCTGGATGTTATCTGAACAGGAATACTTTCAATGTCACAGTAAGTGTCTTATCTGTTTTACCTCATCATAGAAATAATGTTGACTTTGAGCTTACTGAGAACCAAACCAAATGTACAAGCCTTTAGAGATCTAAGTTTACTTGATAATTAGGATTAACCGAAATTACTTACACATCCTGGAAGAGACAACAAGTATTGCCACATAAACACAAGCCTGTAAAGATCAATAGTCCCTTAAAATAGATCCTGCTCAATCACGGTCCTTAATACAATATTTAAAACAAACCTTTTTTTCCCCCGCCGTGTTGACCAGTTTCATTTTTTAAAATCATACCTTGGAAAAAAATCCTTCTCTAGTAAGAAATGCTTCCTTTGTCTCCATCCTAAATGACAGTGTTAGAAGTAAGTGATCTCAGAGGCTTTCTGTGAAGGACTTCAGTTGAGTTGGGCATCTGGCCTTTATCCAGGAACTGAGGAAGAATTTGAAGAGCATCATTGTGCAATTCCTTCTCCATTGGTAGCAACTTTGGCTGTGCATGTGTCTGAACTGAACAATATGGAACACATACCATGTTTCATCTTCCAGCCTGGGGAGAGGAGATGCTTCCTCCTGGCTGGACAAACCACAGGCATATTGCTCAGGCTTCTCATTAAGCTGAATTAAAATGTTGCCTTAAACGTAAACATCCATGTTTATATCTGGACCATTTGTGGCAATTATCTTATTTGGCCATTTCTGTAAAACAGGAACAAAGGTTTATAAAACACTTGTAATTAAATAATTGTTTTCAATAATTTGCGCTAAATATTTGTTAATTTATTTTAAATACCTTATGTGTCCACATCCATTTTTGTATTAGCTATTTTAAACTCACACATAAGACTTCAGGTCTACAAAAACTGTATGTGTACCTGCTGCTATATACAAAACAAGTTCTGCCCAGATAAAAAATCTAAATCCAGATAGACTTCACAGTCACAGCTGACTATGACTTTCTTTTGCTGTTAAAGGATTAGTTGTAAGCTAAATTTGCAAGCCTGTTAATCTTAAAGACCTATCATCTTCCCTAATAAATGCTCCATTGTTTGGAATAAGTATTTTTGAGATATAAAAACTGGAATAACCTAGCCCAAAATAACTTTGTAGTCAGATTTCATCCAGAATGAATGTTAGCCGTAAGCAAAAGCAGCAGAGGACAGAAACTGGACCTGCTTGGACGTATTTCACAAAATATAGTTCTCATTCATTTTTGCAAATAAACCAATAAAAATAAACGAAGGTTAAAAAAAGTATTCCCATTCAGATTTTCACTCTCTCTTCCTTTTCTATCCCATGCCTTAAATAAAATAATGTATATATTTATTCTATTAATAGATGTGATTTTTTTTTTCCAAAGAAAAATTGAATGAAAACATGAAGTTCAAGTAATGAAAGAGAAGAACTCTGTAATGGCAGCCATGTGTAAACAGAATGGTAAGAGTTTCAAAGCATAGAGTTTTCCTTGATTTGGTCCTTTAAAATAGATGTCACAGGATAATGACATTTAGTTCTTCATGCATTGTAGTGAGTTCTCAGCTTTATTAACTTGTTATTAACTGCAGCATATTAACTTGTCTAGTTTTAGCCATTATCTCCTTACAAAAAGCCTTTGATGATGGGCACAAAGCAGGCTCACCTTTAGAACAGAGTGGCATTTCTGAGATAAAAACATGCTGAAACTAAATCCATAAAATACCAGTGCACTGTAGCTGTTTCCATTATTGGAACAAAGTGTGAGGTGAATGTCTCCCTTATGCAATTTTCCTATTGATCAAACCTAGGGTTCTAGGAACTTATATGAAAGATTGCTTTCAAATTATAGATCACTAAAAATAATTGATTCCCAAAGAAGAAATGAACTCCATGGTTCCAGTTCATACAATTTCTGATTCTTGGTATAACTGTTAAGTTTTGCTTCTTGATCAGTAAATAAAGCTAGCAAAAGTTGCAATACACTTGGAGGAAGAAGTTTTAAGCAGTGAGCAGTTCCCTTTTGAAAATAACCCATCCTCATCCCCTGTACAAGGGAGGATAGGAAAAGGATAGGATTAATCTGATTATTCTTCTCTCTTCAAAGCCTTTAAAAGATTTTTTTCTGTACACGGAATGTGTACGATGGGAGGCAGTGACCCCAAATCCATAAAGCATTATGAGGTAAATATTGGACTGTCACTGGAGTTGATGTGGTGTGTACAATATTTTCACTTAATTCTGCATACACTTCATTATGTTAGACATTACAAATGGCCCAAATCCCATGAGCAGAAATATTAAGGAACAAATAAATACATTCAGAGCGGACAAACTCACGAGGAAGACAGAAGAGTAAAGCAATCAAGTAAGTATAAGCAACAGAGGATGAATATGGGAGAACTAGAAAGAGAGTTAATTAAAGAATTGAAACGTGACAGGGAAGCATATACAGTATGTACAAAAAAGAATGGGAAAAGGAAAAGAGCCTGACAGACCATCAGGGCATCAATCAAAGAATGTGGTAACACAGGAAGCAAACAAGAGTATGAGGAAAAACCACAGTTTCATACTGCCTTAATGCATTGTTGACATTAAGCTGCTAAAAGCAGTGAATAATGGAATTGAAAATATATTTCAATCAGAACTGATGGAAATAACCACAGACATGGTTAAATGAATGTGGTAAAAACAAGCAGTACAAGGGGGACACTACTTCTGAACAACTGACGTTAAACTTTGAAGTGAAAAGTGAGATGGTAATAAGAATACTGCAATAAAGTAGTAGCACTTTTTAGGGAGTTTTAGGAGTAAAATAACATACAGTGTTTTCTGTTTATGAGCTAGCCATGAAAAGAAGAAACTTATTTGTTCAGAGTAAAGCTGTCATTTCGCTAGTTGTTTTCTGCCTTGTTGCATCTGTAAAGGTTTCTTTCAAAGTTCCCTACAAACAATCAAACACAAATTGGATCATACAGAATGGCACTAACTACCTTTAAAGTTAATTTTTAAGGGAGATAAGTTCCAATCCTTATTCCTACTACAAAGTAATCATATTTTCATGCTACTCAGGAAACTCCGGTGACTAAAACCAGGAATTGAACAAAAGGGTAATATGGGTAAAATAAGAAACTATACATGTGCTGGGCATCATTAGCAAATGCAATTTGTCTTAACAGATGCTTTATGGGGAGATGGTCTATCCTGGTTTCAGAAAGGGGTAGGGCCTAGAACCGTATGGGCGTGGCTTAATTGCTATTCTATACCATTCACCTCATCGCTGAGAGTGCGGGCTCAGGGGAAGAAAAGTGTGACTCTACACCACAAGTGCATCATTTTGTTCCCTTTCTTCCTCAGGGAAGTTTCCAGGACTAACACTGCAGTCTGTGTTCCTCTCCCACTGCTGCCCAGCCCTTCCCAACTCACAGAAGAACACAGCTGAGACCAAACAGAGCTGAGTGGAGCTGAAAGGAGCCGAGCCCAGAGGAGCAGAGCCGTCACAATGGGGATAATGTGTTTTTCTGGGGGGATTTTCTTCATTGTTTTTGTTGTCTCAGGCTCAGGGAAGGGGAACATCAACTGCAGAGAGCACTCACTGTCTTGTCTTTGTCTCAGGAATAACTGCATGTCACTGCCGAGGCGTGGGAATGGCCGCTGTCTTGGTTTTTGTCTTGTCCGCCATGTGGAACTGAGTCAAGGTGATGAACACCATTTTGTCTGTAAATCGTCTTCTGTTTTGTTATTAATATTGTTGCTGCTACTGGGCATTTCTTATTCCATTCCTGTTTGTTTCCAGTAAATTATCATCTCAAGCCATGGTCTCTTGCCTTTGTTGCTCTCTCACATCTAGATGGAGGGCATGGGGAAGGGGAGCAGCTTCTTTTGAGTTTAATCCCCAGCTGGTTTTAAACCACCTCATGGTCCAATTCTGGTATTTACTGCAATCAGATTTTCTATTAAAATGCCCAATATTCTAGCTGTACTGCTGAAGTAAGATTAAGTTTCTTAGTTGACGTACAAATTTAGCAAGTGCCATCAACACAGCCCTGTAAGCCTCTCTATTTCTTTGTGCAGGAAGATCTGTGGACAAATTGAAATTATATTGTTGAGGCGTCGGAAGCAAGTTTATAGGGAAGACCACAATTACAGAGGTAGTGTTAGGACTCAGTACTGCCCTACATCCTTCTGATGGATGCATCAGAAATTACTGAGCACTGCTGCAAGCAACTGCTGGCAAATTTCATATCTGTTGGGTGACAAAGCACTCTCTAGTTTCACCCTTAACCTGCAGCTGTAGTATATTGAGCAGTGATATCAGCAGATCACACAGGTTGAAAAACCTTGCAATTGCCTGGGTGTTGCCTCATGTGGGACAGCTGCTTGTGATTTCTTTTATTCCATAAAATATTTCAAGACTATTTTCTCAGTGTCTCTGGGGATTATTTGCCTTGGTTCCTTTCATGTGCAATACTGCTTTTGGTATCTTCTAAACCACCCCATCCAGCCTCGCAATAACACTGAAAGCAAAAGAGAAGAGTTTGTAGGTATAATCATATCCTTTTTGTTACTAACATTATTTTTGCTCGTGTATATAATGGTGCCAGAAATCAAGTTTTGGGGTCTTAAGTATCTTCAAGAAACTGGTAAAAGGGGAGAAAAGTATGAAGATACGTAGATCACTTTTGCAAGTGTTCTTTTTGTTTTCAGAGGCAAGGATATCTGTTTTCAGGAAAAACAAAAGTCTCTGTGCACAAGAATGGATTTAGATGGATATTACATAAAAATGCATTGGGTGGATGCCAGGCAGAATGATTACCTGATTTTGTACCTTTGCCCTATCAGAGAACTCTCTGTGCAGGAAGAGCAGAAAAGAATCATGGACACTGTGGCTGGCAGATAAGACTTTATTTTCCAGTGTGTTGCTTCAACAAAATGTAACTGTCATTCTTCAGTGAATTTAAATGAGAATGAACACATGAACCTTTATAGGTCCCAGTAAGCTGTAGCCTGTTGCTGCTACTGCACTTTGAAGCTTCTGTGAATAGGCACAATATGGAAAGAACATTTTATAAACTTAGAAAAATCCAGAGAGAAGGATTAGGGGCTGTGACATGTGAGAAGAGTTTAAGACAATTTAATATACTATGCTGCTGCATGAAGGAAAGACTATAAAAAGTGATGTGACTGCATACAAATACCTCAGAGGTAAAGAATGAATGTTACAGGGGTTATTATAACTTTATTTACTGTAGTGTCTCTTCTACCATCAACATAGACTATTAACTCTGAGAAATATAAATTGAGTAGAAAAAAAATCAGAAAAAAATTGTAAATTTAATACACTGTAGAGGAATATTTAGGTAATATTTTAGGAAATAACTTTAAAGGGTAAAGCTTTTAGTGCTTCATCTTGCACCATTAATATCTTTGGGGATCTAAAAAGTGACTTGAATAAAAAATTAAGATAGGGCCCTTCAGGCAATAGTCTGAGCAAGCCAAAGAAGCAGTTAATATGTGAAATTCACTTGCATTAAAGATATTTCTTAAGAGCTGTGGTGAAGGAATATCAGAGAAAGGATTAGAATGAGATATCCTGATTTTTCTGTAGAGGTCTGTGCTAGCTGACCTCAAAGGTTTCCAGACTGACTTTCATCAAGTAGTTTAAAAGTATCAGGCAAGGATTTCTCTCTTCTGGAGAGTGAGCAGATCAATTACTCGTTATATTCTATATATTATGGGTGCTCCAAGATGTTGATGCTGTCTCCTGTCAGATGTGCCACAGGTGAGGCAGGCTTCTTGTTACAACTTAATTGTGGTTAGTGCAGAACAAGAATAAAGCTATTGATACATTAAATTTCACAAGGCTGCAAAATGGCTTGTTTCTATAAATATTACTGTGTGACAGACCATTTTCCATAGGTGCTTTCACAGCCTTAGTTTTTCCACACCCTAAATGCCAGCTACAGAACAATAAAGCTGCTGCACAAGGGTACACTATAAAGAAACAAGTGAAAATATACAGGATTTAAACGGGCTGTTTTCCTTGTGACAGCAATTTCATTTGAAACATTTGCTTATTTTGCATTCTATACTGTTCTCATAAACTGTCATAATTTCAGAGCACAGGCTATAATTTCATTGAAGTAATTCTAGTTCTAAGATTTGTGGTGGAAAACTGGTTTGAATAATAGCCAAACTAGAGTAAGACTGAGTTTTCCAAACACACTGATGCTGATCCTTCTTGTGATTTAGTGGAAGTTTTTGGGTGGCATTAGATGTATTGGTAGTTTCTAATACAATGCACAGCTGTGGAAATTGTTATCTCTGGGTGCTGTGGTTGCTAAGAACTTACACGTTTCATAGGGAGATTGGAAAAATTAATGGAACAGAAATCTACTGCAGGTTATTAAATACTGACAAACCACTTCTGGAAGAGGAAATTCGTAAGCTGCACATTATTCAAAGCTAATATAGTCCTCAGTAGAAATGTCCTTGCCTTGATTTTACACTTCACTCTAGGCATTCATTTTGGTCAGTGTCTGAGAACAGATTTCATGCTAGGTGCAGTGAGTATGGCTTCTGTCATGACTGAAGAACTTTCATCAATAAAAGCTCCTCACTTTGGTCTTTGTGTATGCCTGCAGCTCTCAGGTATTTGTCTGTCTAATTCTGTGTACAATTCTGTTTCAGTCCTTACATTGTAAGGTGTCTTGAGAGCTCTTATGTTAACAGGTGGGAGACTGATTTTATAGTGTATGCACAAACAGAACCTGATGGATGACCCATTTAGTAGGGCAGGGTGTTAAAATGCACTGAATATTTTCCTTCTGTGGTGAAAATAATTCCGTGTGAACAGCTCTTATTTATATACAATTTTGATGGATGCTCAAATGCTTCTGTCTCAGGATCTGTACTGTAATGTTTTCTGTGTCCATGGCTATTATACAATCAGAGTTGCATATACTTTCCTTTGGAATCTTTGGAGAACAATAGTTAGCATTCAGGAGAAAGTCAGCACCGTGAAATCTAGTCAGGTGAAACTCAGATTAGATAAAAAAATGTATGGCCTTCCTGAAATTTACAGAAGAAAAAAGAAGAAGAAATAGTGCTGGAAAATAATACCCACAACAGTTCATGAGCAGATCACATATAAATAGACTACAATGTAAATAGTGGTACAAGAAAAGGCAACTGCTTCATCAGATTTCTTCATTGGAAGCAATTTGACTGCCAGCTGAACAGTGTTATCCCTTAGACATATCACATTATTTACACTTCGCTGGGAAGAATGTACCCTCTCATTGACCTTCACGCAGTTCTGTGTCCATTGATGATTTCCTTTGGGCTTTGTCAAGGGACATGCACTGCTTCTGCATTTGAGATTAAATAGAAAAGGGACCATTTCCTATCTATTATTATTTCTTAATTCTTAGATATTTTTATGCATTTTTTCCAAACACTTACAGAATGAAGTCCCATTCAGAGCAGATGTTTGTTCTTCTGACTCTTCCTCAAAATTACATAGCCATTCTTAAAGTATTTGCAATCACATAACACCAAACGTGAATAGAGATTCCTAAGAATAGTTCCTTTAGCTGCAAATTAAAGCTTTCTAAGGCTGGTAACACAGTAAAAAGCTCACTTGAGCCTAGTTCTATTATTCTTACACTGAGCAGCACCTTACTCTATGAGCCAATCCATATGACTTCTTTTCACCTTTGTGTTCTCTGTTTCATACGTAGTAAATTGACTAAACTCAGTCTGTAATGATTAAAGTCTTTTATCAGAGTGAGGTTTGCTGCAGGTTCTTTGCTAGAGGTAATTTTATTTGACCTGCAAAACCTGGAAAGGAATTAAAATATATTTAGTCGGTTATGTTACATATTTAAATACAACTTGCATATGTTATGTTATAACACTCAAAATTGCATAGAATCACAGAATCGCAGGATGAGGCAAGACCTCATTATATTACCTAGCGTATCTTTAGGCCTAAGTGTCATATGCTTTATATATTTCATTATTAACAGACATCTGATTAGACTTTTCCTTAAGATGCCCATTTTCTGAGGTTCCCATGATGCCCTAAGGTGATCTACCACTAGTCTTACCAGTTTTTATCTCTGTATGAATTATTATTCTATATATCAGTTTATGTCAGTTTCTTCTTGTCCAAACTGTCAAGAACACCAGGGTCTGAGGATATACTTTAAAACACTTATAATGTGTATTTGAAGAGTATTAAATCTCCACTACCACCCCCATTTTACAGGTCATACTCCCCTTTGAATTCTCTTTAAACTGAAAATAGAAATGCAAAGCTTTCAGTCTTCCTCACTGCTCATGTTATCCAGAACTCTGATCTTTCTTCTGAAGACTATTCTATTAATCTCAACCTTTATTGACACAGAAAGCCAAAACTAAACAGAGGTTAATGCAGTGCTGAATAATGGAGAAGGACTACCTACAAGATACACTTTGCTCAGACAGTCTGATATGGAATTTCTGTGTTTCAGAAAAGTGTGCTTTTTCATCCTGTCATATTTTATATATGTATTTTATAGATTTTGAGGAACATCATAAAATAATAAAGCCATTAGGTGAAAAATACATGTCATTTCATATGAAACTGTTTCATTATTAAGTCAGATGCTGTGCCCAGTCTTGAGGATGTTCTGGCCAGTTAATACTCTCAACTTCTTCCACTGTGTTCACACTCAATACTTAAGAGAGTAATAAAAGATTCAGAGTGATTATAATTGCAATTATGGCACTTGAACACCACAGAGGTAATAAAATGCTGTACAGAGATCAATTTATGGAGAAGAAAAATTAGATAGGTTGAAGTTCAGCCCAACGAAAGGCGGGTTAAAAATGGACAATGAAGCATATTGAAGAGTTTGCATGGCACTCGCTTCCTTTTAAAAAGATTTATAACTATCACAGCATTATTTAAGAATGTTCTCATCATTTTTTCTGGTTTTTAAAAGTGGTTTTCATCTCATCTAATCTCACACTTCTGTAAATTGGACATCTATTTTCAAATTGTATACTTTTGGCTTTTTAATTAACAATGGGCAGATCAAAGCACCTGTGGGGATCAATTCAATTATTCTACACCACCATCTTAAGGGAACTTAAACTGGTATCTGAAAGTACCTGTTGCTCCACACAGACTAAACCTGTGGCAGTCTCATACTGCTTGTGTTGGCCTTAGACAACATACCTTGAGATACCTATGTGAGATGAAGCCAATTCAAAATTTCAGAGCAATCAGATTGACTGGTTTTAAACAACCCATAGCCTCAACTATTGACAAGATGAGGGCAGTTTTTACTTAAAGTCTTGAAGCAATTAAATTACATTTGGCATTCTGTTACATACACAGTCTTTTTGATACAGATACAGTCATATCAGATGATTAACAATATTAACACGCTAGTCTTGTAAATTTAGATCAGGAAACTGAGACAAAGAGCAAACAATTGAACTCTCTTGTGTTAAGAGGTCAATTACCAAAATACCACATATATTTGTCATGGCACTTTAATGGCCTTTGGTGGATTTGAAGTAACAGAAGAATAAGATATTATTTGAGATGAGGCTTGAAGTTCATGCTTGAACTTCAGTAAATGAAACAGTACTTCTTTGAGTACCAGTCTGCTGTTTGTAGATCACTGTGACAGCATGATTGGAAATACATCATCTTTGCTGCTTTGAAGTTTTAATACCATCCTCTTTCATTTATGTCATTAAATATAGATGTTGCAGAAGGTTACAGCCCTTTGTGATATCTTATTTGAAAAAGTGTTTTGCAGCTGAGGAGCTGTTTATGAATATATTTGGACAATGCATTTACATTTTATTTCATGGTAAGTTTAGCAATGATACATAATTATACTAAACAGACCAAAACCTGATCATGAAGAAAAATAGGATCAAAGGATTGAAAGAAACTATAATTCAAACTCTATCACAAGATTTAACAATTGTTTCACTCTTTTGGGATAGTAAAGGCTGAGACTTTTGTCATATTTTCAAACTAAATCTGGAAAGTACTAAGCAATCAGATCTGACAGGAAATGTCTGATTTCAGTTTGTAAGAAAAAAACAAACTGAAAACTGGAAAAAAAAAAAAAACGAACTGGAAAAAAACCCACAAATTAAACAACACACATAAGTACACAAAATTTATGGAAAGAAAATCTGAAACCGCTATTTAAAAATATTTCATAACATGTTTTTTATTTTTAATATAAATTTTTCTCAGAGTAGAATGATAACTAAAACTTAAGATGGAAAACTAGTCATAAATCCAAGGTAAAAGGTAATAGGTAAAAAGGTAAGAATAGTAATATGACTAAAGATTATAACTATGATGTGAGGAAAATAGGCAGTTTAATTTCTGCCAGGCAGTTTTATTAGTGTAAGTTCTGCCTTTGGCTATGAAATTATTAATGTATGATGATTTCAGCTGTTGACTTTGACTGGTAAATATGCTTCACTTTTTCTTTGAGGGGAAGAAGAAACAGCTGGCCCCTAATATTAATTGCTTTCAGTTATTCCGTATCTGTGAAATACAGCCTAAGCTTTCCAACTCATAAATTAATCTCTGTATTCCTTTCATAGAGACCCAATCACTCTTATGGTTTTAGTTTCTTTTCTTTCAGAGGGCAGGAATAAACTTAGAGGGTCTGCCTTAGAATCCCTAAACTCTGTGATTTCTGTCCCCAGCATTAAAACGCTAATGCAAAATCATCGCAATTTTGTACTAAAAAAATAATAAACTTTATTCCAGTTTAAATTAGTGCATCCAACACTAATAATTCAGCTCTCAAAGAGAATCAAAAATCTTATAGAAAATAATATTTCATGTACTTAAGCATGCTGCTTCTCATTGCATTTAATAAACTATTTACAAAGTACTTTAATTCCATGGAAGCTAGTCTCAGCCGAGAACTTTGTTGATGTCCCTTTTTATCTCTTCTAAGATGATTCTGACTAGAATCCATGAAACATACACTGGCATTTTGATTTAATAGATTTTGAATTTGTAAAAGTTCCTGGCCATCCTCCTGAGAATTTCCTCTGGGTTGAAAATGTGAAGCTAGAAAATCTTTTAAAGAGTTTCCTTTGCACCACTGACATGACAGCCACAAGAAATGTGCTCTTTAGGAGGGCAGACCCCATCATGGGACATTTTGGTTTTAACCTACAAGTTTCAGTTCAGCAGTTTTGGAGGAATATTTTTTTTTACCAATTCTGTTATATACAACTTTAAAATATTCCCATTTTCCCCTCTTTTTTGCCCACATAATCATTCACTTCCCCTCAAACCAATGTAACTTGACAGAAAGATATTGGATGACTAGTGCCATTGAGGGCACAGCCAGATTTTAGCAGCATCAGTGAGCACCATGGCTCTGTCTATACCACTCTGAAATTGAGTGCTCAAGATGGGCTGTCAGTTCTTGGCTCTGCTTGTTTCCTGTCTAAAGATATTTGCTAGAAATCTGTGATATGGTAGCGTACTATCTACCAGCAAGCCAGGCCCAAGCCCAGGGCTGACATCCTGCTGGCCTCAGTCTGTCCCCAACCCCAGGGAAGTTCCTGGGGATGCCCCGAGCTGCTCCCCTGGCTGCCCTGGAGCTGTCTGGCCTGGTGGGATGGGTCCTGGCTGCCAGAAGCTGCTCTGACATCCCTGGGGAGACCCTGCTTCTCCTAGCCCCAAGGAGTTACTGGCCTGTGCTGCATGCTGAGGTATTTTAGTCTTTTTCATAAAATAAAAATTCATTCAAGATCCTGTTTTGACCAGCTGTCTGTCTCTGAGGTCAAAGATTAAAGATGCCTTGAAGCCATTCAGAACAGAGTGGGCAGCCTACATAAGTCAGCCTGCATGTATACAATATACACAGGGTGCATCAGAGATGTAGGTCTACACAGGAATACCAATGAGGGCCATGCAGGCTGCTCTGACTGCAATTACACTCTTCAAATACACAGCCTTCTCTACTTGCTATTTTCATAGTGCAAATGCATGAAGATCTTAAGAGTAAATCTGTTTTAATTTCAAATACTTATTCTGTTATCCACACACAAAAAAAGTAAATAGATTACCTCCAAATATACGAAGTCTTAATCAGTGAGAAATAAATATTCTGTTGCTTAAATTACTAGTCTTAATGTTTACATGTTAAAAAAAAAAAAAAAAGAAAAAATACTGCTAAGTTATTCCAGCAATATCCAGCTTTGATTCATACAGGTTTGCGGAGATTTGATCAGTGTTGTTAAAAGGATGATAAATTTCATGCTTTTCTTTATTTCTGAAATTTTACTGCTTTGTTGCACCTTTAAATGTCATGCAGAGCTTCAAATTTTTAGCATAAATATCAGCTTTCTACAGAGAATTTCCAGTAAGTCTACATTTAGCTCCAAATTCTAAAACCTTTGTGCAAGATTTTCAAAGAGCAGAGACTAAACTCTGCAAATATTTGCTGTGCAGAGTGAAATTCAGTATTGTCCTCCAACATGTCAGAAAAAAGATCACAAATTCAAATCATGTTTTGAAAGGTTCCAGCTATATAAAGCTGTATGCCTTTTTTTTCATTAACAAAATTTGTCATTTGGTTTTACAAGGTATCAAATTGAAGTCATGCTGCAGAAACAAGCTGCATATGAACATAAGAACCATTATGGAATAATAAAGATTTTTTTGTCTGGTTAATGTCACAGGTATTTCAGCATGGAGTAACAAAATGTAATTCAGTGTATAGCTGTTTAATTTGTTTCATTTGTTTCCCACTTCCTAAATATCTTTTCTTCTGCACTGGAAAAAAGAAGAAAACCAAGAACTTATTTTCAGATATTTTCACAGCTACCTATGAAAATAATTCTATTTTTTTTCTAGCCTGTTCA
The DNA here is from genome assembly GCA_013400235.1 of Oriolus oriolus. NCBI lineage: Eukaryota > Metazoa > Chordata > Aves > Passeriformes > Corvidae > Oriolus > Oriolus oriolus. Next base: position 830,029 of record VXBT01012514.1, read on the forward strand.
AATTGGATCATTCTAACTTGAGATAGAAAGGCAATCGTGCTTCTCTAATCCTGGAAAAAATAGCAGACTCATTTTACTGTAAATAAAAAAAGAGATATCACAGGTAAAATTTGAACTGTAACTTAAGGATGATCTTCCTTCACCATTTCAATGAACTTCATTTAATAAATGTAGGCTATTTCACATGTGGCATCAAATAAACTTATTCTGAGTCTCAGGTCTCCTCTTCAACTGATACTAATAGGTGCAAACTCGTCTTTTCAGTCACCTAAACTGAATATCAAGTTTTCCTATACTTATTCCACATACATTACTTCATTCTAAAAATGCTCAACACTTTCCTATATGTAGGACAAAAGCAGCTTTTGATTAAGCTCACTGTCTCCGAGAGACTGACCTGGCAATTCTTGCTTGTGCAAACCTCTCACAGAATAAAGACTTCATAGATGTTCTTTGGCTGCTGCTACACGCTCTCACTGAGTCTTGCCCAAGCAGCAACCCAAATCATGTTTGTTCCTAGGCACAATAGAAAGTTTATACCAAACTCTTGTACATTTTATTTATCTATTTCAGACTCTACAAGTATTCTATGATATAATCCTATTGATTACATCCTACATGAGTACACCATTGACAAAAAGGATCATCTCATCCAAAATCTTACAAGCAGCAAAAAATATCCTATGCTTCATTCTAATACCTTTTCTTTCACAGTCACCATAAGCCAAGAAATGACCTTTTGGTTACTGCTTGCCATTTGATTTCCAAATTGGAAAAAAGTATTCTAACAGAATCAGGTGTATATTGTATTTGCTATTTAATGTCTTTTAAATCTATCTGAATGCCCCAGATTATTTGTATCACTAATAAACATGATAGTCAAATGTTTTTGACCTCTGCTGTACTGTGACTGAAGGTGACCTGAAGTACCAATCATATGAAATCTTTGCCTGTGGGCAGCTAGCAAACAAGTGAAATCTTTGCAGCAAATCTGAACACCTCTTTTTAAAATTGTGACCATGCTCAGAAGTTCTAGGTAAGCACTGTGCCCCCAGTGCCTACATGATTTATACAATTCTAGCTGATCAAAGCGAATTTAAAGCTCTACACCTGAACAAACCAGGATGAAACAGCCCTAACTAACCCTTCCTAATACCAAAATAATTTTGCTGTTTGTTCCCTTGTCCTTCTTTCCAACAAACCAGACTACTTTGGTGCCAAAGCCATAACTTTGTGTCTTTTTATCTGGCCCTGTTGGAACAAAATTTAGCAGACTTCCCCATGTGATGACCTACACTTGGGCACCGGTTTCTTTACATGTAGGCTATTCATACAGAGACTTTGTGGTTAGACACCAAAATCCTGACTGTATCTGAAGAAAAAAAACCTTGGTTTTTGTTTCTAAAACTCAAAGCATAGGGAGAAAACCCCTCTTTTGCAGTTCTCAGCAATCAGCATTTCTTTGAAGTTTCTGCTTTAGTGTGTGACATTGCAAAGATTTTTCTGTAAGATTGGCAGCAGATTAAATCACAGATTGGACAGCATCTTTCTTTGAAGTTGCATGACTCGGTGATTTATTCATGAATGTCTAACAGGTAAGATTTTGATAGGTCGATTTTTACATCATGTGTCACCTGAAGAGCTGCTGTGGTGACCAACTGCTGATTGAGAAAAGGCTTGGCAAAACATACCAGAGTGGAATGAATCACAGAAATCTGCTTACAAAATAACAATGTATGTTCTGCTATCACCTTCCCACAGACTCGCCTGAAGAAGATGATAGTGGTGTATTCATGCAAAAGATACATCACAGAATTCACAGGCACTGTGGTATCATCCTCCCGAACCTTACCAATCTAGTGTTCAGTCTGAAACCTTGACTATACACACAGTAAAACATACTGGTAAACAGACAAGCAATATGGAACAAAGACATCTTTTATTTGCAGAGGATTTTTAGTTACTGTTAAATATACTGTACTGGAAAAAAAGTGGGTTTGACCATGGGAGAGCTTTACCCTTGCAAATGAGGAGTGTATTCAGTTTGTTTCAGCAAGCTGCTCTATGACAGATATAGCAGAAAATGTAATAGTGTAATGGCCCCTCTTGTAACTTCATATCTGCAATTTGATTGTAGCACCTCTAAGTCTTAAAATAATACATGTAATTGACTTTATTATAGTGCTATTGGTCCATGCTATACTAGGGTATAGCAATAAAATTCCCTAGGGTAGAGAAATAAAGAACAAATATTGAATTTTAAATACAAACAAATATCATATCAATTAATTTGAAACAAATAACAACTAACAGTTATATGGCATTTTTTCCTAGAGGTTCTCAGAGCAGACCAGAACTCTAACAACTCTCTAATTAACTTAGAAAGAAACCAGGAAAGGCGACTTCCTTCTGCCCTGAAACTGGGCAGCTTCTCAAAGAACAAAAACTTTTCTTTACACAACTGCCAGTTTCAAAAAGAGCTGCAAGGAAATGTGATGAATTGTCAGACTGCATCTTTATGTAAATGTACATAAGTAAGTGAATAAATGTATAAATAAATAAGATTACGCCAGTGCATTTCAAGTTTCGAAAATGAAAAGTATTTTTCTGCATCTACATCAGATGTAGGAACATCATTGGAACATCAGGTTGATACAGAATTTCATTGTTTGTAAGACATATATCTGTAAATGTTAGACACAACTCCGCGGAAAATACATCTGAAATTGTTATTTCAGGCTGGAGGGATGGATGAGGGTAATTCAGATGAAGGTGTGCCAGTGATGAATTACCAAAGCCACACTGTACATTTTGATCTTCAGAGGCAATTCAAGTATGGATCAGCTCAAATTGAGGAATCTCACTGTATCAGCACGTAGCAGAAAAAATTACACAACAGGCTCTTTATTCATTAGAGTGACAACAGTAGTAATAAAAAATAGAGAGATAATTTTAATGATCTTAGGAATTTCTAATAGATATACACTGTAGAAGTGAAAGGGATTCTAAGAAGCAGGAAGATAATGATAAGAGAATTCAAAAGGATATTATACCTAAGCAATCTTCCTTCTGTGCTGAAAGAGACAAATTCTTATCCCATGCTAGGCACTGAATTCATAACTGATACGGTTCCTATAGGCCATCCCATTGCTATCATTTGATACAGCTGAGAGCAGTTATGTGTTTAATCATTAAAATAATGATTAAATTATTTTATATACATGTATTTTATATAATACATCCTTATATTGATATATTAACAAGTTAATTTTTTTTCAGAGATGTCAATGTATTCTCTAAGTTGTCTTAGGGAAAAAAGCTTTCCAGCATCTTCATTGTGTTTACTTTCTATCTGAAAAAGAAGGTAAAATATAAAATCCATTTTCTAAAGAAAAAATTATCTGCCAGCAATTTTTTTTCCTCACATGGCCAATCAACTAAATCCAAGAAAACAGAATTTTAAAAATCTAACGTTCCAACTGAAGTATACCTCATTAGGGGTTGAATTCTTACTAAGACATAAATATCCACTACACATTAATAGATATGAATAATTTGTTGGTATTTAAAGGGCATTTAAAAATAGTGGACATGAATATTTAAAATTATTTCTGATGAGATTTGGAGGTGGAAAACAGCCTTGAAAACTAGAATAGTACTTTGAAGCCATGAGTATGCATCTTGTCTTCAAAAGAGGGCTTGATTAGGGTGTAATAATAAAACATGGAACGGCATAGCTAACAATGAAAAGAAACAAAATCTTGAACAGCTGTTCCCAAATGATCATCATCAAACCTACGCACTGAATGAGTCAGGGGTCTTGAGAAACAGAATCACATTTTGATTATATTATTAAACCTCAGTATACATAAAAGAAACTGAAAACTTTCAATTTTTTCCAATTTCTGACTTAGACTTTTTTTTATCTCCAGTAACACATCCTAGATAAGTTTTAGGGTATACTACTGTGATTTAGATTTCTTCTATCAACCACCTTGGCATTATTGCTGACATACAGAACCACCTGCAACATTCTACTACAGAGCCGTATGGGACTGTCAATGTTTATTTTCTCATTGTATGCTGAACTGATGAATATTGAGTTTGGGGAATATTTTCTGGATCATCATAATATTTTTCAAAATTCATTTCTTTTGGTATATTTACCATAATTTTGTGTTTGCTTTCCTCAGACAGTCACCTGGCTGAGCTTAGTTACCAGGTTATCCACAGGCTCTATTAAAACAGCCTTACTCTATTTTTCAGCAGGATTTTGAGCCTTAGATTAGATATCACATTCAACCAGTTACGGATCTAAAACAACAAGATTGCAGCCAACTAAACTAAAGAATACAACTTATACTTGAAAGAATAAGCCACTGAGTCAAATATATTTGTAAAGACAGTAAAATGACTGAATAAAATCTTACGTTTGAGAGACTCGATGCATCTACAGCTACGTGAAGAAAAGATGCAGGAGGAATTTTCAGTGTCTCTACAGAGGTCTGGTTATGCAAGTTTATAGAACCATAGAAACACAGAATGGTTTGAGTTGGAAGGGACCTTAAACATCACCTAGTTCCAAACCCCCTTTCATGGTCAGGGACACCTTCCACTAGACCAGACTGCTCAGAGCCCCACCCAGCCAGGCTTTGACGCCTTATAGTAAGCACAGTATTTATTTAACCCCTTGTATACCTCACATGAAATTAAATTGGCTTTGTTTACATAGCTGAATTTAAATATTTTTTAAATACTGGTGACTTCTTTTTAGTGACAGGCTAGTGTCATTATTAAGGCAAAGTTAGGAGAACTTCTGACAGAAAAGACTTGCAAACTTCTCAGCATTTTTTAGAAACCATCTGTTTCCATTTCCCTTTACATGGTATCTTCATTGTCTTGGAAACAACATGTGAACTGTGAACAATTTTCTATATGGATTCAAAATCTGTGCTGCTCTGTTCAAGCTGTGTTACAGGAATCATTCAGCTGAAAGATGCTTGAACTTACAGATTTTTTTAATTGATTTTTGCCCCCAAAGCCTCATCCCTTTTTACATAGTTAGTTATTTATATACTTGTACCAACGCACGCATATTTTCAGCCAGAGGACATTTACAACACATGCCTGTAGATGTTTTCAAATTAAACTGTCATTCTCATAAGGAAGTCAATGACAACAAAGGAATTAACTGATAATGAACAATATTTTGATAATCTATCCTTTGTTTATATGTTTTCTGAAAAATCTGTACCTGTTTGCAGTCAGGCAAACATATTTAAAAAACGCTTCCTATGTACAAATACTTATACAACAATTATGCTTCCAGTTCTTATACGTCAGGCTACAGATGTCCCTCTGAAATTTAAAGCTATATGTCAACATGAATTTACCCTGTATTAATGATAAACCTCCCTCCTGTCACTCAAAGCTTTAGCTCTCTTTAGGAACTTGAAAATATGGTGTCTAATTTCAGAATGAAATGAAGATAACATAATCAAAAAAGTTCTCCGGACAGCTGGACTTTAAGGAGCAAAAGAAAAAAGTACCCATCCGTTTCAGCAATATCCACTGCTTCAGCAATGAAGTGAGGCAAGGGCATTAATAATGTTCCAGGGGTTTTTCTTGGATTTCTTTTGTTCATCACATTTTGCATAATCCTTCTTCATCTAATACAGTATCGGATAACCGGTAAAGAAGAGGAAAAAAAATTCTTTTCTAAAATGTTTTTCCAACTTATTCTTTAGTATATAGCTTTCCTTGGAAATCCCTACTTTTTACTTATCAATACATTCCCATAACTTCAGTAACTTGTCCTGACTGGCATTCTTGTGCCAGGGTTTCTGCAAATGAAGAGATGTATATATAATTTTAAGTGGAAATCTTATACACTTATATAAGTATATACTTTTGAATTGCATCAATAAATACAATTTCCACTTATATTTGTGTATATTGTACATGTAAATATTTATGTGTTGTACTTTGAACAACTTAGAATTGAAAGAAATTCCTTGCAGTCTTTGAGTTCTGGCATATATGTCTTGTTCTTTCACCTGAGTTGGCAGAGGTAGACATATTTTCTTATTAACTGGATGCAGTTTTGCAGGGATTATCTGCAGTTTTAGAGTCTCACAAATAGGTGGCACTAATGAATTCTTTATTTGCAATAATTTCTATCTCCCTAGCTAGGAAAATAAAAGTGCTTTGTGTCCTCTGACACACTCTGTGTTGACCTTTGCTACCAATAGCAAATTTGAACTTAGTTATGAGGGCTGAAACAGATAAAGAGAATCCTGTTTTTCACTTCCATGAGATAAATAACTTCTTCCAAATGTAACAGGAGTTACTCACTCACGAGTTTAGGAGAAGGCTGCCTACGTGCTGCATTAAAATAAGAAAACCACATTGCTCTTTAATATAAAACACATCTACAGTGACATAATGTATTGACAGTTCCTATGAAAGACCTGATTAAACTAGTTGGACCTGAAATATTACCTGCCATGCTACAAATGTCAAATAAAAATTACCTTGAAATACGAATTTGTGTCACATTCCCTGCAGGTTTACACTGGGGTAACCTTCCTAGTGTCAATGTAATTAGGGGTGTTTTTCAAATTCAGCCATCACAAACTCTGATTTATTAGCATTTTCTGAACAAGATGCTTCCACAGATATTGTTAGGTCCCCAGGCAGAGTTGATCAGTTTATCAAAAACTCTTTGGTGCTTCCAGAGAGGGAATCTGACCTCTCTCCACTCACTGCATGTGCACACCTGTAGGCAGGTGGGTATGTGTGCACATGCACAATACATGTGCATGTATTTTTAGGTATTGAATGAAGTTATATCTGCAGAAATCTTGTTTTATTCAATTTTGTCATGCAATTATAATGAAATTTTCCCGTGTGCATGATAGTATGACTAGGTCCTCATAGACAAGGAAACTATGAGAATTTAAAGATTCTTGTGAATCCAACCCTTTACTTTAGAAGTTTTCATACTTTGGAGGATATGACATAAAATATGTTTAATCAAATTAGTAAATTTTTGCCCTAAGGAAAAGGAAGATGTCCAAACTTTTTTGGAAACAAGTGTAAGCCCTAGTAAATATAGCACAGAGCTTTCAGTACTATTCAAAATTTTAAAAAATTAATTTAGCAATTAGCCTTATGTTTGATAGATTAGGGACTTTCAGCCAAGATAAGCTTCCAGAGATATTATTTTGTGAAAAAGAAAAAAGCAAAAGGAGTTGAGTGAGACATTGGAATACTGCGTGCACACAGCCTGCATTGATGTGAACGCCTTATGCATCGCGGCTGAAGGAACGCAAGGAGACATCATCAATCAGTCAGAAAAATAATTCTCTGTGGGCCTTCCACACTATAATGAAGGTAGGAGGAATGCACACTACTCTTTCTTTTGATAACCTAAAGTTCTAAATGATGTCAACACATCAAGCACTTTTTGTGTCACTTTGAGTTTGAAGATAGCAGGCAAGCTCTGGTCATGTCCCTAAAATAAGTGTCCATAGATAGATGCTCTTACCTTCTGAAATAAGATGACAGATTTCAAAATACCCATTGAAAATTAATCACTTGTGTGGTAGTTGACTTTGTCTGGATACCAGGTGGCCACCAAACCATGCTATCACTCTGCTCTCGACTGGGCAGGAAAGAGAAAATATGATGGAATGTTCACAGGCTGAGATAAGAGCAGGGAGAGATCACTCAACAATTACTATAATAGACGAAACAGATTTGACTTGAGGAAATTCAATTTACTGCCAATCAATTCAGAGTAGGATAAAGAGAAACAAGAACAAATCTTAAAACACTTCCCCCTGCCCTACCCTTCTTCACTGCTCATTTTCTCTACTTTCCCTCCTCCATCCCCTTTGATGCAGGGGGATGGGGGATGGGGCGTGAGGGCTCCAGCATGGGGTCCTCCATGTGCTACAGGTGGATCTCTGCTTCACTGTGGACCCCCATCCAGGGGCAGAGCTGCATCACCATGGCTGCCCCATGGGCAGCAGAGGAATAAATCTCTGCTCCAGCACCTGGAGCACGGTTTCCTTCTCCTTCTTCACTGACCTTGAGGTCTGCAGGGTTGTTGCTCTCACTAATTCTCACTCCTCTCTCCTGTTGCTGTTCTGCAGCAGATTTTCCCAGTTAACTATGTTATCCTAGAGTTGGTACCACCCTTACTGATGGGTTCAGCCTTAGCCAGCATCAGATCGCACTTGGAGCCCCCTGGGACTGGCTCTGCTGGACAAGAGGGAAGCCTCTGGCAGCTTCTCACAGAAGCCACTCCTGTAGTGACTCTCTTCCAAAACCTTCCTATGCAAACCCAATCCACAGTTGCTTGTAATATCTCCAGAACCATGCCCATGAAGTCCATGGAAGCATGGTTGATGGCCCAGGCCAAAAATATGCCAAAACCACTTGCAAGTGATGCCAAAATTACAGTGCTTGGGCTCTGATAGTGTAAAACTTAATTTAATTCTCACATTACTGTTTGAAACAGTGCAGCCCATAGACGGTAAGGGAAAGTTTGCAGTATTATTTCAGTTACTATTTAGGACAAAGTTTGGCCACAAAAATTAAAATATCAAAAATCTATGCAGAAAAGCAGGAAGAAAAGAAAAAATAATTTCAATGTTGAGAAGTGTTCACAGTGCTGTGTTTTCAAATTTCCACAAAAGTGATAGATTTTTAAATGAATGCAATAATTTGAAAGTCAGTATACATAATACGTCTGTTAGATACAAGAAGCATGGCTGTGTTGTTATTGTTATATACAAGGAAACATTGATTAGGATGTAGTAGTGACAGGTTATCGGGAGAAGTTAATTACTTACTTTAAAAAATTAATATTTTATTATTATTTAAAATTATTACTTGTTAATTTATTATTAATTAAAAACTTGCAGAAAAAGCAGAGGAAGGGCAAGTAAGTGCCATGAAAAGAGATGACAAGCAGAGGGAGAGAAGGAGGGAGGGAAGGAGGGAAGGAAGGAAGGAGGGAAG